>JAVYIG010005391.1:0-137755 GCA_035222895.1 Strongylocentrotus droebachiensis | reverse complement strand
CTTCTGCTGTAATATGTGCCAGAGGTATAAAAGTAAAGTTAATCTTTACTAAAGACCCCCCCCCCCCCACCAAAAAATGAATATATATATTATATATATAATATAAAAATAAAAAAAAAAAAAAAAAAAATCCTCATATTAAAGGTACTATGTCCCTTTTGCAGCCAACCTCAAATTCTGTAGAACTTTGCAGGAATTATGAATATGTCATGTATGTCCTCTCTGTAAAATATAAACGTTAGCAGTGTCCTAATATTCAAATTATGCAAGGAAACCGTTTACTTGCTAGACTTCACTGTCAGACACTATGAGTGACTGACTGGCTTTTTTTTCTTCTCTGGTAATAACATACATGAAATGAGCTGTAAAGGGTACATGAGCATTTGTCTACGTCAATAACCCACTTCTTGTGATGGCCAAAATTAAACTGATTGAATCTTTGCGCAGCATAAAACATATGGACCATTCGGTACAATGGTCTGAAAATCAAGACTGTTACTTATTGGCCATTTGAAGACTTTTTCAAGCCCCACTTTCTTTAGGGCAATTTTAAATTAGTATTATCTTTCAAATGCCGTTGGAATTTAACCTTTTCATTTGTTTTGGCCTGCAAATGGGACATAATACCTTTAAAGGTAATACAAAGTTTGGGGGAATTTTGAAAATTGGGTGGATAGTGATTCTTTACAATTTTGATATATTTGGATGCCCATGTGGATGTATTATAAGCATAAGCACTATCAAATTTAGCCCCTAAAACATTTCTGTTTTCGCGAAAAATTGAATATAAAAATTTACCGGTGCTCCCGGAAAATTTCGATAAATTTCAAATAGCGCCTACGGCGTACAATGGTAACTGCGACCATGAAATCTTAGAATATGTCGTTGTGATATATAATTTCCAAACCGAAATAGCTAATTGGTCGATTTTAGTCAAGAAACATTGTTTTATAGCTTAATTAATATATTGACCTTGAGAGGGAGTTATACAACATAAAAAGTTAATTATTTACAATTTCATAACTTTAGAATCGATTTCAACCGCGACAACGTTCACTGAATATTGTAGGATAGTATATGCTTCCATATGTTTATTTGAACCAAATTCATGACCCCATACCAAAACTTTGTAATACCTTTAATAAGAAGCTCTGAATGTACACTATTTATTGAGCTGCTTAACAGTTAAATAAGGGCATTACAAGGACACAATTTTGGTAAGGCAAACAGCAATTTGCATTCCTAAAATTGAATTGGTAGTACAAATTGCATATTACAAAAATGACAAGATCTTTTCTGTTCTGAAATTGTTTCCTCAATTGTTTTGCATGTTTCATATTATTGTACTCTGTTTCTCGTATTATTGTAATGCTGGTGGGAAGCATATTTCCACATTGTGGACAAATACATCAAATCAATCAATCATGAGTGTCCCATTTGAGATTGGACTGCATAAACACTCCGAGCAGCTTGATGACATTGCAGTGTTGGACAGTGTGATCAGCAAGGATAAGGCGAGAGGGCATCGGACAAATAGCTCAGGCAATGTCCTGCTCAGATGATTCTGGGCAGTGGCGTTGAAGTCTGAGGCTTCTACAAATGCGCTTCACCTGCCGAACACTATAAAGGGAAAGATAAATATATCACAGTTTAAACCCTAAATACACTAAACATATACTATAATAATATTCCACCCAGCAACGTTTACATGTGCAAAACAATCATATAATGATACATAAACAGGAGCCCCCAACAGTTGATTTAAAATTATGCAATAGCATTATCAGATATTTTATGAGCATGCCATTCAAAAGCAATGATACATGAGGGTTGGTTTTATGTTATTAAGAAATGTTCCAGGTTTTTGAAAGATTTATATTTTGGGTTAGGTACATCCATGAATAAAATTAGAACAAATACAAAAACATTACGTATACAAAAATTGTTTCTTAGTTCATACCTCTCTTCCTGATGCCATCTCGATAATGCTCATGAATACCCTGCTACCGTAAGAGGCAATCTGGTAAAGTACTGTGCATTATAGAATTTGTGAAATCAAGGAGCAAAACAATTTTTGTTTTAACTTAGAAAAGCATCCACATATACACTGTTTTCACATCTATTATATCAAGTGGTTAGCTTTGAAATACTAGTTACTCATGTGTTAAGATCCTACTGATGGTTTACACATAAAGTGAAGTATTGCAGAATGAATTGCACATTTACAGGGGCGAAGCTCCCAGAAGCTCAGAGGTTTTGGGCAATAAATTACGGTCAGATGAGCATATTTTGATACCTTATTTGTGACACTGGCAGGACATGAATTGGCGTGGGGTCCACGGGACGGAGCCTCCAGAAGTTCAGGGGTTTTAGGCATTTTATAACGGTCACATAAGCATGCAGGGGCCCGCCTTAGGGCCCCTGGTGGGGTCGATGGGTGGAGCCCCCGAAGCTCAGGGGTTTTAGGCATTTAATAAAGGTCAGATGAGCAAATTTTGACACCTTATTATTTTGTGACAAAGGCAGGTCACTATTCTTTCTTTCTTTTTTCATGAATTTGCCATTTTCCAACAAACGCATAAAAAAGTATAATTTACTAGACATTGAGGAAAAAATCTCTGAAAACTATATCATTTCAGCAGCATTTGTAAATCACCGGTATCAAATTAGAAATAAACCATGTTTAAAATATATTTGGGGGGCATCTGTCACCCCCCAAGCACCCCCCCCCCGATCTACACCTTATTGGCTGGAAAAATCGTAACTGTTCTCCCCTTCTTTTTTGTTCCCTTTTAGCTCTCCTATTTCCCTTTCCCTTCCTCCCCCCCCCCACCCGGGGGCGGGGGCGGGGGAAGGGGGGGGGGGGGGAGGCAAGGGCTTTTTGCCCCCCCCCGAACTACAACTTGTTAGCGGTAAAATTGCAACTCTTCTTCCTCTTCTTTCTATCCCTTTCTCTTCTTTTCCTTCTCTCTCTCTCTCTTTTTTTTTGAGGGGGGAGGGGGGGGGGGGGGGAGGGGGCAAGGCCCGCTGGCTCCCCCCCCTGGATCCGCGCCTGGTTATATATCTTTTCATAAATTATACACAATATAGCAAGATATATTTTCCATATAAGTAAGGAAGTTAGATTTTCAAGATTTTAAGCCATTAAGATATGATTGTGACCGTTAGGCGTTACGCGAACGATGGCGTACCCTGTATTACCGGTATGTCTTTTTTAAAAGTATATTGTACCTTTTATCTTTGATGATTATATAGAGACATCCCCATTACGTTCATGTAGCTTATGAATCTGCCCCGCTACCTTCAATATAATTTTGTTTGCTTATTTAATTTCTATGAATAGCGACCCTTTCTGTATTATGAATAGCGACCCTCTTATTGTATTATGAATAGCCACCCTCTTCTCGTATTATGAATAGCGACCCCCTTCTCGTATTATGAATAGCCACCCTCTTCTCCTTTATGAATAGCGACCCCCTTCTTCGATTATGAATAGCGGTTCTTACATGTATGAATAATGACCCTAATGAATAATGACCCTTTTCTCAAATTATGAAAAGTGGTCCTTATGAATAGCGGTCCTTATGAATAGTAAGCAGATCTCATTTTAACAGACCTTTAGATGAGCATACATGTGGTATGTACATTGCATTTCAATTTTTAAACAAAAAGGGTAACTGCCCAATTCTCCATTGACAAATCTAACAGGTCTTCAAAATAAAGTAGTCCTTTTTATATTTAGACTGGTGTCTATTGGACATTTCTAGTTCATACCTTTACAAATAAAAGTATTTCTTGTGCAAGCTTCATTTAAGGTTCTTGTTAACATTGTTCAGATGAGAGAAAATGGTGATAAGGTAGTGACTTCAATGCTCGATATACATTTAAAGATAATCTGAAAGTTTGAGTGAAAACAGGCCATCATTAATGATCAAAATTTGAAAAAAATTATCTGATTAATTCCGAAATTCTCCCAACTATATTATCGTATGTATAATGTATCAACTAGGTTTTTAGCAAGGACAATTTTTAAAAAAGTATTACAAGCCGTTCGACTGTAGTAACACTCCTTCATAAAGAAAACAACATATTAGGCCAGCCCCCAGGGGTTGTTAAAGAGAAGGGAAACAACATCAGTGTCTGTAACAGCAGCTTAGCAATCTATAACCCATCATTATCTAAGATAATTTTTATTTTGTTATCATTTCAACGCATACACTCAATAAGGATACATTCAGCTTAGTTGCTATCATCCTGAGCTGGTTTGTATGGAGTGTTGATACATGGCAGTTGTACTACAAGTTGTAGGGCTTGCTTGCATGAATGCCAACCAGGTAATCTGTTGAATGAATAATAAAAGAAACATATGCAAACAACATCTAGTGATAAACTTTGCACATTATAAAACAAAAAGAAAAACATCAAAACATTTTTTTTTTACTCCAATAGATGAATTTTTGTAAGATAATCACACTGTGAGTGGATTACCCTTTAGCGTTTACGGTTAGACTTCATGCATCGTAGGACTCTACGAGTTCGCTGCCCATTGACTAAAAAGTTATGAGTCTTATGTTTTTATCAAGTTTATGACAGAGATATAACCGTGTCAGAGGCATCATAAATACATACGGTAGTACTTAGTCAGGATGTTGTCCTTAATCTTGGCAAAGAGGTCTTCGTGAAACATGTAGCGGACAAGTAGCTTACTAAAGCTGATTTGGTCAATAAGTTAGACTTATGACGGTTTCGAGAAACTGGCCCCTGGCCTGGGTGCTAGCCGTAATTTGCTAATTAGACTAGTAAATACCTAATAGTAATATAGATCTAACTTAAAGTGACTCAGTAACATTGCCTCAGATTCTGAAACAAAATCATGGATTTAGCTCATGCTGCAATCATAATTTTAAACCTTTAAACCTTTAGCTTAGCCTCTGTTAGGTCAGTCAGGAATCCCGTGACTTTTACAAGCCAATCGTCTGTCTGATTATCAAGTTATTTATGATTGGAAAATCAAAATCAAAATCAAAACGGTTTTATAAACTAGGGCCTAAGCCTAGTCTATTCAGGAAAATAAGTATGGTAAAACCGGTCACTCAAAGATTATTACTTTTTTGAGCCACTTCATGATCATTTTCAAGCGAAATTTGTTTAGGGCTTCAATATTCAGTAGGGAAGCTGGTACAAGAATAAGGATCATCTGCATTTCCAATTTTCCAATTTCCAATCCACGCGTTGGTGATGCGAAAAACGGATTCCGCGATGTTTTTATTGATTCATTTTACATTGACTTATATAAGTTTGTACAGAGACCTTCACATAATAATATAAATCCTCGAGAAGACGCACAACCCATAAAAGAAGATGGCGCTTGTTTAGAAACCTATCCAAAATTTGAACGTAACTCTGGCATGGAGATACCCTACTAAAACATACCCAAAATGAAGTAAATATTCATTAAATGTCCAAATAAAAATCATGAGTTAAAAGTTGTTATGTTTATTACCTGTTTCGTGTCAATTTTCTTGCTATTTTTGGAGTATTTTTCGGAAAAACGATGATATCAGTACTATACCTACACTTTTTCATGGCAAACCGCTGCACAATACAAGTACAAACCGATGGTAGGTTGCGGGCGGATGCGCGCCTGTGTGAAGTAATGTCTCGGATCCTCATTACGGTAGATAACTTCACACAGGCGTGCGCCCGCCCGCAACTCACCATCGATATGCACTTGTATTGTGCAGCGGTTTGCCGTGAAACCTGAAAAAAAGTGTATACTAATATCATTGTTTTTCCGAAAAATACTCCAAAAATAACAAAAAAATTGACACGAAACAGGTAATAAACATAACTTTTAACTCATGATTTTTATTTGGACATTTAATGAATATTTACTTCATTTTGGGTCTAGACTATGTTATAGTAGGGTATCTCCACGCCGGAGTTACTGGTCAAATTTTAAATACGTTTCTGAACAAACGCCAAGGAGACTGGGGTTATTTTCTTACAAGGAATCTGTTTTTTGCATGCCCTGAAACCCGCAGAGTGCCGATGAAAAAAAGACGTTCGCGAACGCAATTTGTCAGTTTTTATGACTAGGATATCCTTGTTTATGCAGAAGATCCTCATTCTCGGACCAGCGCCCCTAATCATGTCATAAAATAATCACAGACATAGTTATAAATAACACGTAGATCTAGGGCCATGCATGATTGCATCTCAGAGTCAGACTTAACATTGTTAAACGATCCCTTTCCTTGGATTTAAGTAATAGATCTATCATGATTTGTAGATCTAACTTTAGATCTGGTGCTTGCCTACAATCAAATTGAATCAGCTCAGCTCAGTTTGCGT
The DNA here is from genome assembly GCA_035222895.1 of Strongylocentrotus droebachiensis. Classification (NCBI taxonomy): domain Eukaryota; kingdom Metazoa; phylum Echinodermata; class Echinoidea; order Camarodonta; family Strongylocentrotidae; genus Strongylocentrotus; species Strongylocentrotus droebachiensis. The sequence goes on along the minus strand of JAVYIG010005391.1, from coordinate 131,401 downwards.
CTAGTCGACGATTACGAGTGTGCTATTGCAATGGACTCTGTCATGCAGTCTTTGTTGACTCAGTTTGAGAAATTGAGTGTGCTAGTACGTAGGCCTACTAATAAAAGTAGGCCTAGATCATCATGATCATCTATCATCTAGATCAATTACATTACTCAATAGATATTACAACATGGAAATGAATGTATGGGAAAATGCATTGAGTGCATCTAGACCATGATTATTTATTAATTGCATAGTCTACCAGGTTATTTTCCGCTGTGCAATTACTTTTATCCCTATCTTGTCAAACATAAAATACAAATAGATCTAGAGCATAATATGAAGTTAAACCTACCATTTTCACAGAAATCATCGTAAAAACGTCTCGTCATAATAATCAGCTAGGCCTAAAGTTAGAGGGCTGGTTTTGTTCACGAAGCGCCCGTCAGGAGAGTACACGATAGAGTACACAGAGTACACGATAGAGTACACGATAAAATTCACGATATCGTGAACTTTATATCGTACACTTTTCACGATAAAGTTCACGATATCGTGAATTTTATCGCCAAATTTTCACGAAGAAATTGACGATATCGTGAATTTCGTGAACTTCGTCGTGAAAAATTGGCGATAAAATTCACGAAATCGTGAACTTTATCGTGAAAAGTTCACGATTTAGTCTTTTCGCGATGTCCCTTCAGAGCCACCATACGTCCGGGTGGAGAGTGCCAAGTTTGAAGATTATCCTCTCCTCCATCAGCTTCCTTTCTTTCTCATCTCGGCAAGATTTCAGCACACATACTTGAAGGTCATCAGCATTATGATCTCCGATGTTGAAGTGGTGAGCTACAGGTAGTCCGGCTGTCTTCAGGCGTATGGAACGCAGATGCTCCGTGATTCTATCGGCTAGGCGTCTCTTTGTCTCCCCGATGTACACCATGGAACAGCGGGTACATGTCAATCCGTAAATGACATTAGTGGTGGTACATGTGAATTCTCCTCTGATATGCCAAGTTCCTCTGGGGCCCACCACATCATGGGATGAGACATGGGCGCAGATCTTTCCCTAACTCACACTGAACTTTGTTGAACTTGAATATCTTTATTACGTCATAATGCTTTTTCAATTGCTTATTTTTCTGAATTCGGGCCAACATGTCTACGTTATCAATTATCATACCATTACAATAAATTTCGGCGATTGCACTCATTTTTAAGATATTGGCACACAAAATGCTGCAATCATAATTATAAACCTTTAGTTCAGTCAGGAATCACATGATGTGTACAAGTGTGTTCGACAGGCCCACCCCCCCCCCCTCCCACTGGCAATAATAATAATAATAATAATAATGATAATAAATATTTTTTTATTATAAAATTGCTTATTCACCGGCTGGCTGAGTCGCCGCTATATATTTTCTCACGAATTAGGCCCCCCCCCCTCCCTCTTTCCGCCGGCTGGAGCCGCCACTGTGTTAGTCCCCTCCTATGGGAAATTTGATGATCTTAACACGCAAGGGGGACTCGCACCACGAAGAATATATAGAAAGTTTTATAGTGGCCTACTAGATAAATTGGCTTGACTAAATAAATCAGTAATATCATTTAAAACAAAATTTAATGAAAGTTATATTTCGTCTTCAATAATCGTTAAAGGCAATGTGAAATTAATATACATAATATTCATTTATTCAGCCTAATCAATGTTTGACTAAATAAATGTAAATTATTGTTTGCTTTATTTTAAATAGTGAATGACTTGAATAAGCCTACTAGATAAATTGGCTTGACTTAATAAAGTAATAATCGTTTAAAGGCGCGCTTTGGTGGATACAATTTTGGAAGTTAGGAAATGGTTTTTTCAGAGTAAAAAGTGTCCGTGGATCCGAGTCCCTGGGGACTTGGATCACGATAATGCCGATAATACTTTACCGATGACCAGATTCCAAGTAAAGTTTACTGTAAAGAACCAGTTCCGACATTCAGAAACGATTTTTGATGACTGATGTGTCAGATGTGATCATTCACAAAGGAAAGGCCAGCACACTAACGAAATGCAGTTCCCCTCTCAGCTCGCTTTATGTTCATGTGACCTTTGTAAAAGTTCGTTCCCGATTTTGGCGCATGCGCAGTGTGAAATTACGAACTCGCTTATTGATAAAAGAACGTCATAATCAGATTATCCGACCCCGGAACCCCCATGAATTCATCAACCATACTGGTCCTTTTCCTTTTGAAACTACGCTTGACCTTTAACTCGGATGGCGGCCATATTTTATTTGGCTAATATGACCAGCATGACAGCCCCAAGGAGACCTCAAATCGATAAAAGCACATCATAATCAGATTCTCTGACCCCAAAAACCCCCTTAATATATAAACTTTTATCATACTAGTCCATTTCCTTTCGAAACTACACATGACCTGTAACTACCAGATGGTACCAGATGGCGGCCATTTTAGATTTGACCAATATGACCAGTAAGGCAGCCCCAAGGAGACCTCAAATCGATGAAAGAACATCATTAATCAGATTCTCTGACCCAGAAAACCCCATAAATATATAAACTTTTATCATACTAGCCCATTTCCTTTCATAACTACACTTGACCTGTAACTCAGATGGCGGCCATTTTGGATTTGACCAATATGACCAGTATGGCAGCCCCAAGGAGACCTCAAATCAATGAAAGAACATTATAATCAGATTCTGTGACCCCTAAAACCCTACAAATATATAAACTATTATCATACAAGCGCTTTTCCTTTTGGAACTACGCTTGACCTTTAACGCTGATGGCGGCCATTTTGGATTGGCCCAATATGGCAGTCCCAGAGAGCGCCCTTCTTGGCGTCCGGCAGAAATCTTAGTAGTATGGTATAATCTACCTCTGGGCCAAATTTGGTGCTTTTAGAAGAATCTGCACCAAAATATCCCTAACAGCCCTCACTATAAAGTGTGCTTTCTTTTTCTGATCATCAACAGAAGCAAAATGCTAGGCCACGAACTTTTCGAAGCGTGACCAGATTCAAAGTATGCTTAAATGGGGGCATTGATGTATGTAGAAAGAAACAGGACTAAGATCCCATACAACGCTACGAAATGTAAAAGAAGAATAAGAAAAATAAAGTTGAGATTCGACCTTTATGTCTAGACGTTGCTTTATGCATTTCGTATTGGTATTATCTTCCATCTGAGAGTGATTATAGACGTTATTTATATGGATAATAAAGATAAAGCTGTCCGGGTCTTTGAATATAATGCTTCAAAACAAATCGAAGAAGCTGTTTATTTCTTTAGTCATGGTCTGTTTCTAGTGTTTATCTATTTTCCTTGCCAAACCTCGAAAACGAATTTATTATGCATTTACAGAGGAAAGTTAATGATGAAACATATGGGCGCAGGCCAAGATTTATACCCACTCAAGTGTGAATTTGACGCATCTTCCCTCATCTTCTTGAACCAGGAAATGGACTTCAGTGTAGCCTTAGGACAGGATGGTGACATAAAATTGATAAAGAACATCATAATCAGATTATCCGACCCCGGAAACCCCATGAATTTATCAACTTTTATCATACTGGTCTTTTTCCTTTTGGAACTACGCTTGACCTTTTACTCAAAGGTGGCAGCCATTTTGGATTTGACCAATATGACCAGCATGACAGCCCCAAGTAGACCTCAAGTCGATGAAAGAACATCATAATCAGTTTCTCTGACCCCCAAAACCCCATAAATATATAAACTATTATCATACAAGCGCTTTTCCTTTTGGAACTACGCTTGACCTTTAACTCAGATGGCGGCCATTTTGGATTTGCCCAATATGGCATACCCAGAGGGCGCCCTTCTTGGCATCCGGCAGAAATCGTAAAAGTATGGTATAATCTACCTCTGGGCCAAATTTTGTGCTTTTAGAAGAATCCGTACCAAACAACCCCTATTTAGCCCTAACAGCCCCCACTAATTGGCCTCTGTTGCTGATTGGCATATGATGAACAGCGCCATCTCATGGTGAATGTCGTGAGGCAAACGATGATGGTAAATAAAATATTGGGTTAATATTGCCCAGTCCGCATACCCAATTGGTATATTCCCATATGGTCTACACCCTGCCCATCTACTCCGTATCGTCTAGTAATAATTCCCTCTACCTATTGTTTGGTCTGATGACCATTTAGGCTAAAAGCCATTTGGTAAATGTCCCTCTTGGTCTAATCTCCGATAAGTAAGTCTACTACCCATTTGGTCTTTTATTCAGTTAGTCTAATTTCGATAGTTGGTCTAATTCCAAGTTTGTTTAAAACCCTTTTCTTCTACTATCCATTATGCCGGTCTAATAATCATTCAATCATAAATGATTAAAATCAGCAAATGATTATTATACCATATTTAGACCTTACACATTTGGCAAACAAACAAACAAACAAAATCACTACATTGCGCTTAGAATAACACGAGGACAGAAAATAAATCTCCTTGACATCATGCGCTTCCCGCTGTCATGGCAACTATAGCTATGCCCTATACTTCACATGAGTTGCTGTATACAGAGCATCATTATACGCAAGGGTATCAGGGTTTCTGACAAAAAACCCGAACACCCTAAGGAGTGAATCGATTCGAAAAAAATATGTTAAAATCAGCCCTAAATTCGCCCAAAATGTACTGAAAAACAGGGGCGTGCCCCCCCCCCCCCCGGCCAAAAAAAAAATGTATTTAACAAAAACAAAACAAAAAAAACAAAAAAAAATATGCCAATGGCTGACCTAAAAAGGTGACCTTACCCCCCCCCCCCCCCCCCTCCCAACGGAGCAAAATGTCAAATTTAAAAATTTCGTGACTAAAAAAAAAAAAATATATAATTATGTTCTCTTTCCCACGGTGTGAAAAGAAAATCACAAATATGTCAACTAATGTATCACTAGAAACTGGTAAGCTAACAGATGGCCATCGTACAAGTTTGAGGTAAACTACATATCGGGTGATTTATAAAAATACAAATACAACCACCTCCATAGCAGCTGGGATATAGGAGAGATTCGCCGGAAAAAAAAACGATGTTTTAATGACGTCACTATATGGACCAACACTGCCCAAGCAGACGACATCCCATAAAGAATGAACATAATTGCAAAGCTATTATTTCTCACATTATAATGAGTTTAGTTTATATAAATGTAATGGCATGTCAAACCATTCAAAAGGGGATATGACCCGATTCTGATAACTAAAATATTTTGCTTGTAAATACACAAGATAGGGGTTAATTAACAATCAAAGAAACCAGACTTTCAAATTGAAAAACCCCCGGAATGATATTAAGGACGGCATTTGTTCCCTCTTGAAACGCCGAACATATCCCGGTGTGTGCAGCTGAATATACTATGGCGTCTCATTTTGTTTACAAGCGACAGATTCCTTTATTTTTATATCGCTGCATTTGTCATCAAAATAAAACCATGCACGGGGTTTAGAGTGAGGCAATATATTATACATTTAGCCTGGCGGCAGTGAAGTAAGATAAAGAACTCAAGAGAAGATGAATACAAAGGCACTGAAAATGTGTGAGATGTCATGGGACATCGTCTGCTTGTGCAAGTCATGTCCATACTGTGATCTCACACATCTCAGCAGCGTTCGGAGAGCTCTTCAGGTGCTATGCCGGGGCTGTATTTAAGCGTTTTGTAATTTATAATAATCATTACTTCGAATGTTTCCAAGCATTGAATTTTGATAACCTTGACGAAACAAAGTTTAAACTTTGCAATAATGAAAATAAAGTTAGTTTTTAAAATCAATGAATATCTACTTTAAAACCAATATGTGAAATGTGATTTCCCTGTATTTTTAGTTGGCACCTCTTTTTCATGTTTCAAGATACCATCTCCCTTAATCCTCTGGATAATGTCACATATACGATATCGTCTCAAAGGGTATTTTGAAATAATGCGAGGCATTCTTTTACACCTAAACAAAAACTTTGATTCTGTGTGTGTCTTTGTCAGTGCAGTCCGGGGAAGATATCAGAATCTATTTGACAAACATATACTACTTTGTTGACTCAATTTACTAAACACCATGGCTAATTATGTATGATCGAGGAGGTGGGACCAGAAACACTGGTTGGACACAATACCTTTGTATAAACCCAACATGCCCGAAAAAAGTGTGATATGCTAGCCTATAATAACAGTCGGATGGTATACAAAGTTTCTTTTCATATGATTATTCTATTCATTATGAAATGGGCTCTTCGAGGGCACAAAAGAAGCAGACAGAGTTAATACAATTGGTTAGTCATTCACGTTATGCTGGAGAAAGGAAAACGTGCTTTGAGGAAGTTCACTTTTATAATTACAAGCAAATGCATACAGTGGACATAAACGCGTTCGATTGCTGTCTATCATGGTAGACAGTGTTTCATTTTTTTAAATACACTTGATAAACATGTATTGTATATCACAGGGCAGCTGTCAAATATCTCACATTTTCAGAGTTCAAACATTATGTATGATATTTGCGACAATAATTATTGCCATTTACCTGCAAACTAATGGTAAACTTCTTCCAACACATCCAGATCTGAGGCAGTGATACCTGTACATTGAAGGAGAGGGAAAGTGTAAACCTTTCAATTGTCTCTATGAGTTATGCCATAGAGAATTTTAAACAATGGATCTAAAACTGGTCTGTCACTACATCCTCCTAGTCATCTTCATTTCGGCTCAAACATCATCGGCCAGTGGAAACATATGGTGAGTGAGCTTTTGCATGCATCTCTATTTTTGTTTCATGACTGTTTTCGACTCTCAGGCTTTGTATTATATATCTGACACTATTAATTAAATTACTGTGTATTGCTTTAGCTCTGCACTGTTTGATAGTTGCTTTCTAATACTTTGAATCTGGACATGTACATGTTTTTCCCAAATTTCACATGTTTTTTGTTAATGTTTACCTCAGCCAAGTTATAAAGCATAATGCTGTTTCTTCTTTCCACAATGAAGTGGGTGACTTTTGTTTATATTGTCCATTGGTTTGATTTGATTGGATAGAAAATGAGCAACTGGCGTTACAGGATTCTTTTCATTAAATTACTATAAGTTTTCACGCATTTTTACTTTTTCCTACTAATACTGCTCAAGACCCTCTTTTTATCTTTCCAAAAAAAAAGAAGGAATAAGAACAAAAAGAATAAAACACATTATATTTGTTTTCAATGAAATCCTGTTTCGTGATTGGTCAGCATAGCATCACGTGACCAAACATAACATTGCTATGATGTAACCGTGACGTCACCCGTGGTATAGTGCACTATACCATAGCACTATACCATAGATGACGTCATATATATATACGATAGATCAAGATCAATGTGCTATCGGTCGTGGTCGCGCGTCCGCGCTGCACTCTTCACTACTTCAGTGACAGTAAACATTATCATTATCATTATTCAATTTTGATTGGTTTGAAAAATATAAAACAAATATATCATGCACTATTTCAAGCATCTAGTGAAATTATGGATTCCTCGGCGACAGAAATACCACTTTTTTCTTCGGGACTGCGCCCCTCAGAAAATAGTGCTATTCCTGCCACCTCGATCAATAATTTCAACTAGAGCCTCTCAGTGCATGGTATATTTGTTTACTATCCCACAACGAACGAATATAATAAATAAAATGAACATACAGTATGATAGATACGTATAACGACTATGAAACGAGTTTCAAGTATTCTCTTTTTTATTATCGTTTAGATGATCTGTATGTCGGATGCTTCGAAGATGACCCTAATGATCGGGTGCTACCAGATGCCCAATTAATATCTCTTGACATGACAATCAAGCTGTGCATTGATTACTGCAAAGGATTGAGTCACATTGATTCTGCTTACGCTGGGGTAGCGTTTTCTAATGAATGCTTCTGTGGGGTTGCTAGTAGGAACTACAGTCGACTTGTGGTGGCAGAAGACAGTGAATGTAACTACTGGTGTGCGGGGGATGACACTACTTTGTGTGGGGGCCTAGCCAGAATCTCTATTTATAACCGTAAGTTTTACTACATTCATAACAAGTGGTGACTTTCTTCTATTGTCCTAAGTAGGGGTTGTGTACTAATGTACGTGGCGTGTTTATGCTCTTCGTAGCCGTGGTAGGGTTGTTTGAATCGTGGGGTGATATGATATCATTTCGAGGAAGGGGGGCATGGCAATTGTATGGATACTTTGTATCGTTTAAGCATTTTCACCATTCGTAAGTACCTTGAAACCGCCTAACCTCCCTGTGAACAAAACAAACAATCATTTTGGACGATAGAACAATTTTAGTAATGAATCTTTTTGATTTTCTTCTTTTTTTGGTTGACTCAAAAAAGCTTTAAATTTCTCTTCAGGTAATTTCTTACTTCCAGAGTTACTCATTGTTTTAGCATAACCTACATGCTAGTTTTCCATGAAATATTAAACGAACCTTTAGTAAAAAAAAATCTACAAAGGAAACACATTGCTGTGTGAAGGTCTCTATTCCTATTTTGTTTTGAATATCCAGGCTTATCATTGTTTTCACTGATATTGTAACCAAGAACTTGAAAAAGATTTTTTTCCCACCACATCTAACATTTTACAATTTTGCAGTTTTCTTGATTAGACCTCCAACAACTCCTGCTGCATCGACACCGTTTGAAAGAGATGAGAGCACAATTCCAATATCAACACATTCTGCAAAATCAGGTAAGTAGATGGTATGGATAGGTTATCGTGAGATATATACCCTACAAAACTGTTTCCAATGTTATTGCAAAGACAGCCTACCATTAAAAGAAATGATTTAAGTGTTACACTTGATATATTAACTCTTGTAAGTGCATTTTCTTGACATGCTGAAATTATATTATAACTGAATCTTGTATTGGTTACCTTGAATATATGTAATCGCAGATGGAAGAAGAACAAAAAAGTGTTTTAAAGCTCTGATAGATAGGCCTACCTTAATACCTTTTTTACAGTGAATTTTATTATAATACTTCGACTGGGGCTTTTTATTTACTTGAATGCAAATACAATATTACGTCTATGAACAGTTTATTTGAAACTGTCTTAGTTGATTTATACATTATGTGCTTATTTGTATGTGTGCGTGTGTGTATAAAATGCGCGTGCGGGTGCTCGTGCGTGTATGTATATTAAATGGATAGGGGTACGTGTGTGTATACATGCATGTTTATTGAATGAGATTTTGTGTCATAAAATATAAATAATCTGACAATTGATTTTGTTTAATTATGTTTTGATGGGAGTGAGCGAAGATGTGTGTGTCCCAACACGTCGTTGATATTAATATTCTTGTTATTCTTCTTATTTCTTATTCATATTCTCCTTTTTCTTCTTTGTTGTTGTTTCTGATCAATATTATCATTATTATTATTATTATTATTATTATTATTATTATTATTATTATTATTATTATCCTCCTCCTCATTATCATTATCATTATTTTACTATATCACACCTCAATTTTGCTAGCAATTCCTTTAGTTGAAATTACTTGGCTACTAATTCAAAGGAGGAAACTACCTTAAAAATACAAAAATGATTGAGGTTAGCTGCAGTCATAACATTTCCCAGTGACGTATTTGTCGGTTATAGTTAGTGGTTCTAGGACATCTACCCCCTGAACAATCACCCTCTGGATAACCACCCCTACGAAAACCACCCTTAAGGACAATTACCACCTGGGACAACTTCCCCGTAGGGAAACCATCCTGTAGGACGACTACCCCAGGGACAATTTCCCTCGAGGAATATTACCCCCCAGCTAAATACCCCCTATATAAGACAACCACCCCTAGGACTACTACTCCCGGACAACTTTCCCAGACAACTAACCCCTAGGACAACCACCCTCTAGGAAAACTACCCCTGATTGGTAATTACGTTAAGTGGTTATTGTCCGGGGGTAGTTCGGCGGTATAGGTGGTAGATGTCGAGGAGGTATATGTCCTAGAGGGCGGTTGCCCGAGGGGGTAGGTGTCTGGGTAATAATTTGTCTGGGTGGTTGTTGTCCGAGGGGGGTATTCGTCCTAGAAGGTGGTTGCCCTAGGGGTAGTTGTCCTAGAGAGTGGTTATCCGGGGGTGGTTGTTCATGGGGGGGGGGGAGGTGTCCTGATACTCTAGTTAGTGACTTTCCATTCCAAAATGCTGTTATTGAGTGGGAACTATTAAGAAGGTTACGATATTCATAACAAATGTAAACACCCTGATAAATTGCAAATGTTATGTTTAATCTGTCTTCTTCTCCTTTCGTGCAAATCTCAAATATATATTAAAGTGCGAGAATATATATATATTATAATCATAATTACTTTAACAAGTATTATCGAATGACACTACAAGTGTGTGTGTTGAGGGGGGGGGGGGGGCACACAAACTGAACAATTCTTATCTGTTTAACCTGTTGCCTACTAAATGTACACATCCTCCTAACTTTAATAAAAGAAGAGTTGGCAATGGGTTGAAAGAAATGAATCAGACAAACATGTTGTGAAATTTATAAATGCTGACATAAATTCATGAATCAACCAACTGATTGATTAACTGTGGATTTACAAGTTTTTGCAAATTGTCCCAACTGATTGACCCCCCCCCCCCACATTGTACAAATAAATTTACAAGGCAGGAGTGAGTCATATTTATATTTTCTGATCATTCACGGGTTGAAGACGAAGGAGGGGGCGTGTGTATGTACTGAGCCAGGTATACACAAAATTTTGCCAACTTGGTTTCATTTGGTCACACCTTGGCGTACATTCTTTTGTTTTGTGCTTGATAAAAACGCACTACTGTATTTGACATTATATGCCCAACTCGAACCGCGTTGGCCACACTCTAATGACCAATGTCTCCGTAAAGAGGTACAGAAAACTTATCATCGAAACTACACTCCACAATATAAACTGCATGTTAGAGCTTCGTCATAAGTTCTCTACACATGGGGATATGTTACGAAAAATGTAAAAGTCCCGAAGAAAAAGTTCATCCGCTAAAAAAAGAACATTAACATTAACAATATTATAATTGAAACTTACCCACAACTTCATACTTAAGCGCGACATCAAAAGTTTCCAGTGGACCTACATTCCTGGAGGAAGGGTTTGTCGGCGACATCGACAAATTATTGAGTTAAATTTTTATTTACACTTTTAAGGAAACTATAAACGTTTTATCCCAAAATGAAAAAAAATGAATATAGTTCATATTTATCGAACATGAACTAAAGTTCATTTGTTATTTTACTGTATTTTCTTGGAATTATGAACCCTATTTCACTTTCAAAACTTCGAACCATCTTTCATTCCCCGAATGTAAAATCCTTCCGTTTCAAAATGAAGAACCTTCGGAAATTATGAAGTCTTTGAAAACGCCATGTAACCTATACCTAGATCGGTTTTGACCGTACTGAACACAAGAGAAAATTATTCCACGATTCCAAACAAATCGTTAGTTTTTTGGTGTATATCAAGAAGAAAAAAAACGTGACATCATAAGCCCTTATTAACGGAATCCCAAATTCAAATTTGAAGGAAAAAAATTATGATGACACTATTAAACAAAAATAATATATGTATCTTGTCATACATGATGAACATTTAGTATTTGTTTAAAATAATAATTAATTCCCATTTCTGGAATCAAATTTGAATATGTGTTTTCATGCATTCTGATCGCTAAATTCAAGCACTGAATTTAGTTAATCCAATCTTACCTTATAAATGGTAAATTTTCTACATAAATGTTATCTATTTGTATCTTCCATGTTAACATAGAAATCGTGACCTCTGCAACCACTATGAATATGACGGACAAAGAAAGCGGACAAAATATACAGTTCCTCAGGTAGACAAAGGGACATCCCTTCACTGCTATTATGTAAAGAGTGAATATGCATGTGACACCTGTTCTACACATTTTTACATAATAGCAGTGAAGGGATGTTCCTTTGTCTACCTGAGGAACTGTATATTTTGTCCGCTTTCTTTGTCAGTCATTTTCATAGTACATCACTCAAAAACATAACTAATTCTCATCATTGGAATCAAATTTCATTGTGTGTTTTCACGCATGCTGCTCGTTGAATGCAATCACTGAATGTAGTTGTTCCGGTCTTATCGTCCATACAGTGAATGTTCTACATAAATGTTGTCTCTTTGTATCTTCCATGTTGATATAGAAGTCGTGACCTCTGCAACTTTACCTAAAAAAAAACTAATTCTCATCATTTGAATCAAATTTCATTGTGTGTTGTCATGCATGCTGCTCGTTGAATGCAATCACTGAATTTAGTTGTTCCGGTCGCGTCGTCCATACAGCGAATTTTCTACATAAATGTCTCTTTCTACCTTCCATGTTTACATAGAAGCCGTGACGTCTTCATCAATTCCCACACATACTGGTTCTACGACGAAATACAACATGTCTACAGGCAGTATACTTGGGAATACAGGGATAGGTATTTTAATCTTCATTCTCACCTTAAAGTATCCTCATTATTTTGTAAGACAAATATCAGTGCTTAAGTTGACAATTGCAGATAAGTGTAACATTATCAGTAATATTATATCATTTCATTCGATTTAATTATTAAGATGATTGCATTACTTAGATCATATTGAAACAAGGATCCAATGAAACGAACTAAAAGGAAAATAAAGAGAAACGAAATTATGATGAGTTATAACATTTTGTTATTAGGCGTTTTCCTACTAACAAAATTAAATTATTGTTGCATATTTTATGGGAACATTCTATATATTCAAAACTTTGCAGTAAGATGTATACCTAGTAATACTGATGAATGGGCGTAGGTACTTCCGTTAACCCTCCAATGATTCATCATGAAGATCAATCACATGGATGTGTTCGTTTATCATGCCGGTCCAACATGATTAAAGGGCCCATGACGTCGAAATACAGTGTATTCCTGTTGGTGTGCAGTCCTGCATACATCTCATATTTCGTAAACTTCTGATTTTGTTTCATAGATTTTTAAACATTTTTTTTTAAATATTTGTTTTTTAAACTTGCTAAGCTCTACCCCAAAATCCTCTAGATTTCATTCCCCTTGTGACATCATCTGTCAGTAATTAATGAGCTAACTTGAGAAAGTGGCATGTAACTTTGCCAAAGTTGACCACATGTTACAATACCACAAACAATAGCAACATATACGTTGCTATGTCAAACATGTCAGACTAAACTAATATTCTAGAATAGACAATGGTATGTAATTTCCTCCAGCTTAGCACACGTTCATATAATAGAATTGCATGCTTCCATACATATGTAAAATACATCATCATTGCCTTTGTCTTCCTGATGATGCTACAAGCATGTCTGATATAGCAACTTGTATGTTGCTATTGTATTACGTATTGTAACAGGTGGTTGAATTCGGCAAAGATACATACCACGTTCTCAAGTTAGCTCATTGATGACTGACAGATGATGTCACAAGGGGAATGAGATCTGGAGGTTTTTGGGGTGGAGCTTAGAAAGTTTGAAAAACAAATATTTCAAAACGTATACAATAACAACATTCATGCTTATGATAGGTTGCCTCTGCATTTATCTTGATTATTTAACCAACCTCCATACTTTTAAGTTTTCAATTATATATACATATATATCCATTTTTATATGTGTGTATTTAAGTTGTCACTCTTTATGTAAATGAATTATATTATATACTATTATTGTTATTTGAATGTTTTTGATTTATCAATAAATGCAGAAACATCTGCTAAAAAAAAAGGCTAAAAAAATAATCAATGAAACAAATTCAGAATTTTACATATCAAAATATGAGAACAAGAGTACACTTGTATTTCGATGTCATGGGCTCTTTAAGGTATTTTTTCAATATATTATAATATGCTGCAATATTATTGTTCATTATTCAGTCTAACATGGGTCAATAATAAGCATTTTTTTCTAAAACGATTTTTCTTTTCCTTTCCATATTGTTAAACGTTGGAACAGGATTAAGCTTGGTGCCAATACTAAGCTCTACTTTAGTCCCGCTATTCGCTATCACTATCTTCATGTTTCTCGTGTGCTTTCTTTGTCGGCGAAAAGGGTAAATAGTCTTTATCATAATTGATGCTGTTGTTAATTCCTGACTAATAAATATTCATGAACTACACTAAAATCTATCGTTCATTACAGCAAATTATCGCATTACTCTACCCCATAGGAACAAAATATTCTTTAGCATCGTACATAATTTATGTTTTCTAAAGTAGGCCTATTAAATTTATGGGCGATTATTCTAAAATTAGTTATTGAAAGGTTATTTACATTTTTCGTCATGAACAGATGAACATCCACTATTTTATATCTGGGGTTATCCCTGTAGACAGACCAAACAAATAAATAGATTTGATTTTAGAAAAGAAGGCCCGTGAGACCGACAGCAACGAGATCAATCGACAGTCCATGAGACCGATAAAACAAAGGAATAATTGAGGGTAGATAGAGAGATAGAGAAATGTTTGCATTACGGTTTAGTAAACTCTCTGAATAGTGGCTAACCTCGTACTACTAATTTTATTCATCCGTTCTAATAAATTGCGACAATATCTTCAATATGATATCAGGCTCAAGCATGGGTCACCTCAAGGTATCGCCGCCTCCGGAGAGCTTCGGGAGAGTCCTGGAATAAAGGATAACCCGACATTTGAATTGCCCAATGTTCATGATCTCCGGAAGTCAGACGCTGCGGATCGTCATGGCGGGGATGATCAATACATTGCCCTTACGACTCCCCATGATGGCCGTTCAGTCCAGGTATACCAAACATTAAGTAAGGTAATCTCACAGGGAGACGGATATGAGGTACCTGTAAATGAGGCTTTAGGGAATTTAATCACCTAAATAAAAGAAATAGAAATAGATTTCTTTCCTACCTTGTCTCGTAGAAACACCTGTTGAGTACAGATACTTGGAACATATATTATATCACAAGTAGTAGTTCAAATATTGCACAGCACCCGTAGAAAGAATATGTAAGACCATGTACAAAGTAATGACGCTTCTTCGCGAATTAAGTAAAGAAGAAGAAACTTATAATCTCTATAAAGTAATAAGGCCTCAGAACCGAGTAGAGAAACAAGCGAAGAAATAGGACAAGAATTAAGATGAAGCTGAATTAGCTTTGCTGTTGATCGATCGACTCTCTAGAATAGGTGTGCTCTATATGAACAGCTCAGGAGAAGTGATGAAAATAGGTGTGGCAAATAAAGCAAGCAAGTGTAATGTGTCTGTATAAGCTATACCACTAGGTGGTTGCACATCCCAACCCATAGGGTGTGGAATGTGCTTGCCAGAATAAGTATGTATGGCACTCTAGTAATGTAACAGGTGTCACTAAAGAAATGAGTGACAATGGAATAAAAGGCTAGACTTCAAGCCACACAATATAGACAAGACAATAATATACAAATGCAAAGTTCTCCAAAGGTCAAGTCACTACAGTAGCTCCCCTCTAGATTTGTTGTCGAATGAAAAGTAGCAACAAATCGATGAGGAAATATAGATCTACATGCATGTTGACTTGAAAATATGAAAATAAGGCAATACTGTTGAAACACAGTAAGTTTAATATGCTTCACCCGATTTCGAAAAAGTCCACGAACCTCACTGGCCATCTAACTTGACGACCAGACCTGGTCCTTCGAATCTCGGGAGTGTTCTGCTTCAGTGCAGGATCCAATGCTAACGGTGCAGGATCCAGTGCTAACGGAGCAGGATCCAGTGCTAACGGAGCAGGATCCAGTGCTAACGGAGCAGGATCCAGTGCTAACGGAGCAGGATCCAGTGCTAACGGAGCAGGACCCAGTGCTAACGGAGCAGGGAGATCTTGCTCCATGAAAGCTGGTTTAAGTCTCTCAACACTGACAGTTTCACGTTTACCATTGTAATCAATAGTAAAAAACTTGTCAGAGCGTTGAATGACTCGAAAAGGCCCCCTGTAAGGAGGTTGAAGGGGCCTCTTGACTGCATCAACCCTCAAAAAGACGTGGGATGAGGAATGCAACTCTGGGTGTACCTGTGTAGGGGTAGCTCGTTGCTTGCGAGTAGGGGTGGGATGTAATTCACGCATCAGTCTCTTCAGTCTGTGGGCGTAATTAGCTGGATCGCCAGCAGAGTCAGTCTGTGAAGGAGACACAAACTGGGCCGGTAGCATGACCGTAGTACCAAAAACGAGTTCTGCTGCGGAACATCCCAGATCAGACTTGATAGCTGTACGTATACCCAGCAATACCAAGGGAAGGACCTCAGTCCAACGGACTGTGTTATGCGCCTTGAGAGAGGCTTTGAGTTGCCTGTGAAAACGCTCAACAAGCCCATTGGCTGCCGGATGGTATGCTGTTGTGCGAATGCGTTTAGTGCCAAGAAGATTAGTGAGAGCAAGAAAGAGTGCTGACTCAAATTGTCTACCCCTGTCTGTTGTAAGAGTAGTTGGAGCACCAAACACCGCTACCCATCTGGCCACAAAAGTACGTGCTACAGTATCCGCAGTGATATCTGGGATAGGTATAGCTTCTGGCCATCTGGTGAAACGATCCACACAAGTAAGAAGGTACGTGTTACCCTCTGAAGTAGGAAGTGGGCCTACAAGATCGATGTGCACATGAGAGAAACGTGCATCAGGTGAGGTAAAAGTGCCAAGTGGAACTTTTGTGTGTTTATGCACCTTGCATCTCTGGCATTCAAGACATGTTCTGGCCCATTTCCTGATATCATGATTAATACCAGGCCAAACGAAACGTTCCGTGATGAGCTTTTGAGTGGCCCTGATCCCAGGATGGGATAGTCCGTGGAGGGCGTCAAAAATAGCTCGTCTGTGTTTGACTGGAACAAGGGGTCTAGCAACACCTGTCGAAACATCACATAGCATGGTAGTAAGAGAACCAGGAAGCGATATAGACTTGAGCTGAAGCGAGGAGTCCTGTACCTCACTATCATCCTCTTGATCTTTCGCAATGGCTGCAAAATCTATGACCGAGGATGAATCAACTCTGTCGATACACAGACGGGAGAGAGCGTCTGCTGCTGTGTTCTCCCTTCCTGCTATGTGGTGTATCTCAGATGTGTATTGGGATATGAAATCAAGCTGGCGGATTTCACGAGGTGAGTGTCGGTCAGGCTTTGAATTCAAAGCATGGGTGAGAGGTTTGTGATCCGTGTAGATGGTAAATGTGCGACCTTCAAGTAGATGTCGAAAGTGCTTTACACCGAGGTAGGCTGCTAACAGTTCCCGACCGAAAGTGCTGTACTTAGTCTCGGCAGGCTGTAGTCTCTTAGAAAAGAAAGCCAACGGTTGCCAAATACCATCTACCAGCTGTTGGATAGTTCCCCCAACCCCAACTCCCACATCAGGTAGTACTAGCTACAAGAATATCGTCTAGATAAACATAGACGAAAGGAAGACCGCGAGTGACATCATCCATCAATCTTTGGAATGTCTGAGCTGCATTGCGAAGGCCAAACGGCATCCTAACAAACTCGAATAATCCAAAAGGGGTGGTTATAGCTGTCTTGTGGATATCGCTAGGCTCGACTGGGATCTGATGATATGCCCTGATGAGATCAATCTTGGAAAAGATTGTCTTGCCACTAAGTGACACAGAGAAATCTTGCAAATGAGGAATAGGGTATCTATCAGGAATAGTACGAGCATTAAGCATGCGATAATCTCCACAAGGTCGCCAGTCCCCTGGTGTCTTCTTCGGAACCATGTGCAAGGGACTTGACCAGTTGCTATCAGATTGTCTGATAATGCCGAGTTCAAGCATGTGTTCAAACTCTGCCTTGGCAATCTGCTGCCGATCTGGAGCAAGCCGACGAGGGCGAGCTGAAGCAGGTGGGCCTCGAGTTTGGATATGGTGGGTGGTTGTATGCTTGACTGCTGAGTGCTTGTATACTGGCCGGGTGATGTCAGGATACTCACGAAGAAGGGAGTGGAAACGCTCCGAAGTATCTTGCTTGACATACACCGGGCTAATGATGCCTGTGTATGTACCGACTCCCTGTACTGTAAGAGTGGTGGTGGTGTCTATCAGCCGTCGATGTTTGATGTCGACTAATAGTCCATAGTTATCAAGGAAATCGGCTCCCAAGATAGGTGTAGGTATGTCCGCGACAACAAAAATCCAACGAAAAACTCGCCGCAACCCAAGATCAAGAGTGAAAGATCTCTGGCCAAAAGTCTTAATGGGTGACTTGTTAACAGCTTCAAGTTGGATATTTGTTGCACTTACCATTGCCGATTTTCCTAACATGGATTGAGGGAAAATACTAACTTCGGCCCCAGTATCAACAAGAAAACGTGTGCCTGATTGTTTATCATGAACAAAGAAAAGGCGACTGGGTTGAATGGTGCCAAGTGAATTAGTCGCCGCTATTCCTTGGCGGGCCCGTTTCCCTGGACATATCCAGGGCGGCTTTGTCCTGCTGAGTATGAACAAGGACTTATGCACTTCTGGGCTCGTTTGCCATGCTTCCAGTGGTACCAACATTCGGCCCCAGCATGTTGTTGATGCCGACTCGGGCTACGGGAAGCTGATTGGCGAGGGCCGGAATTCTTCGGGCCTCGCTGTCGACTGCGACTTCTGCGGTCCTCCTGTATAGAACAAGTCAAGGCTTGCACCTGAGCAGCCAGTTGAGCAACCTGGGTAGAAAGTCGATGTACTTCACCAGAGTCATTGGGAGTAGCGCAAGCGTAAGTCTGCGCTGGTACCTCTTTAGGTAAGACATGTGAAATAGTAGGCGGACCAGCAACTTCAACAATTTTGTCGGCTAATGCCGCTAGCGCAACCAAGCTGACATCATCGCTTGTAGAAGCGAGAATCAACTGTACATTGGTTGGCAGGCGTTGCAAAAATAATTGCTTAAGTATACTAGTTTCCAAAGTATTAGAGCCTAATAATTGTTGCATTCTCCTAAGAAGTTGGGAGGGCGACCTATCGCCTAACTCTTCACTCGTCAGCAATTTGTTCAGACGCTTTTGCTCGGAGACAGAAGTTCGCTTGACTAGTGCTGCTTTGAGTATCTTGTACGGCTCTGTTTGGGGAGGGGCAATTAAAATATCGCGCACCTCTAGAGCTACCTCTGGTTGTAATGAGGCGACAACATAAGCGAACTTTGTAGACTCAACTGAGACACCTCTAGTTTGAAACTGAGCCTCAACCTGAGCAAACCAAATATCAGGATCATGTGCCCAAAATGGTGGAAGCTTTAAGCTAACATATGAGACTTGAGGGGATGGTTCAGAAACCTCACTAGGTGATACATTGCTATCGGTATCAGGCATGATAATGACGATGACAAGGTAGATTAGATCAACAGAAGAAAAAAAATCTGGATCACGTCGGGGTCACCAGTTTAGGGAATTTAATCACCTAAATAAAAGAAATAGAAATAGATTTCTTTCCTACCTTGTCTCGTAGAAACACCTGTTGAGTACAGATACTTGGAACATATATTATATCACAAGTAGTAGTTCAAATATTGCACAGCACCCGTAGAAAGAATATGTAAGACCATGTACAAAGTAATGACGCTTCTTCGCGAATTAAGTAAAGAAGAAGAAACTTATAATCTCTATAAAGTAATAAGGCCTCAGAACCGAGTAGAGAAACAAGCGAAGAAATAGGACAAGAATTAAGATGAAGCTGAATTAGCTTTGCTGTTGATCGATCGACTCTCTAGAATAGGTGTGCTCTATATGAACAGCTCAGGAGAAGTGATGAAAATAGGTGTGGCAAATAAAGCAAGCAAGTGTAATGTGTCTGTATAAGCTATACCACTAGGTGGTTGCACATCCCAACCCATAGGGTGTGGAATGTGCTTGCCAGAATAAGTATGTATGGCACTCTAGTAATGTAACAGGTGTCACTAAAGAAATGAGTGACAATGGAATAAAAGGCTAGACTTCAAGCCACACAATATAGACAAGACAATAATATACAAATGCAAAGTTCTCCAAAGGTCAAGTCACTACAAGGCCAATGGACAAACTGGTCCAGAGTATGATAAGACCTTGCATAAGCTGCAGGAACACCACGAGGCTGATTATGAGAACGCACACGAATACCAGGACATTACGAATAGTATAGTTGGAAGGAATAATTCACTAGGTAATGAAAGTCCCATACGTGGGCTTCAGGTAAAACCAGAGACCAACTATGAAGCAATACATGACTACGAGGACTCGGGCATAATTGGATGAAATATTCCGCAGTATGAGAGTCACATAGATGGGCTTCAGGAAATGTCTAAGACCGACAATGTAACAACACATGAATACTAGCACGTGTTTGGGTTTAACAATAACAGTTTCTAAAGACTGGTTAAAATGACCCAATTGAGGCCAAATTATAAATAATGTACTCGAAGAAGAGAGGGTTAATGCCTTAAATCCATAATTTTGTATTAGGTCACGAATGTTCAAGTGCTTCAGACAAATTTTATGAATAATAGTAATTATCAGAAATGGTAATTGAAAATTGATAAAAATATTGTATATAGAATTCATGTATATACATGATTAAAGGTAAAGACCAGTATTGAAAACGCCCCAATTTCAAAAAATGAAATGGAAGCTCTTATTACCAATCATGTGAAAGAATATGTTTTGAATAATACATGATGATAACAAATTTGCCGGGAAACCCCCTACTAATTGATATATTTGGTAAATTAGTTTATCTATTGGTGTGTGAGAGATAAAAACGCACGTGTTGCGCACGTTTGCGTAGTCCCATATACATCTTTTTGTTTACAGTGGTTGTAACTTTATGAAGACTGGCCCAAATTTCCTATCATTTTGATGATTCCAGAACCTTGCAGTACATGTATGCTATATGATCAACCCTTTCTGATCGATTTCACAACGTTTCTTTCACAATGCAATCGCATGACCATAACTGGTCTTTATCTTTAAGCTAGAATAATTGTAACATTTGGCTCGAGTGAGTGGCCTTGAGTCCCTGACGACTAAAGTCTTTGCAATCGCAAAGATTTAAAAGAAGAATTCGATAAATATTATGATTTTGTCCACCATTTATTTTTCAAATGAACATGCAAACTATTTTCATTAAATTGTTTATATAACAACCAAATAACAATGTGAGATTTCGGGGTTGTATCTGTAAAAGAGTTTAGGTCGAAGTTGCATCTTCATATTCTTTTGTCATATTTGTGTATATTTCGGTGGTGAACGATGATTATAAAAGGAATTAACTGATAAATACCGATTGAAAGTGATATTTATAAAAGCTAACCTCGGTGCAAGAATAGCTTCCGTTTATGAAAGTCCGATTGCATGCATTTCACATTGTCTTCTGTCAATGAATATCGGTATATTGCATCACCATTTCATCAAATAATATTCACACCCCTTGTAAATCTTCTTCTTTTCCTTTTTCTGTAGCTCAGGAATGAAAGGTCAACCGGTTTAAATTAGGGCCTTTGCCCAATACCTTTAGGTGCTAGATTTGATACATGTATGTACGTGTATCGTTCTCAAGATACATGAATCGGGACAAATCAACTTTTTGACATACCTAAAATATCACAAAACTTGGTGAAGGTATTTATAAATTAGTTGTGAACTTTACATATATTTCACGATGTGTTTTGAATAATCTTCCCCTATTACCAGCTACTAATCCCCACTTATAACTTATGACGGTTTCGTGAAAAGATACCCTGACGTTTTGAGATCTGTCCCGGTAGTTACGAGTAACGAAGAAGAAGAGCATCGCTGATGCTATCACAACATCAACACTCCAGTCAGGACATTATCTATTGTCCGATTTTTCCTGGAAAGAGATGGAAAAGGAAAAATATTGAATGCACTGGATAGTTATTATACCTCTTTTTTTGTAGGGCTACTCTAACCCAATTATTCATTTGATGTTTATGTATATACTTGTATTACTTCAATGACATGTTACATTTTGCACAATCACAATTAATTATTACGAATTATGAGTATACAAATCTAGTTCGGTGTTTTAAGTACCTTATTTTACAGTCATGATGACTTAAGGGGTGGAGCTTAGCAGGTAGAACAAAAGCATTTGAAAAGAATATATAAATATATGACATAAATGTAAATCAAAATGTCATCAACAAATGTCAACATGAATTTTTAATTTAGTTAACCTTAAAACGGAAAGTTCATCCTGATATTCAGTTTGTTTTGATATTAGCAGAACAAATGAGAGAAAGTTTGATAAAATCGATTAAAAACAAGAATTCATGAATTGTTTAACTTAAACGAAACTCAAATTGGCAACACTGTCATGTATCTTGCAAGCTCCTCTTCAATTTGCTCTGTACAGAAAATGTTTTCTTATTCATTGATAACGGTGTTGATATGTTTCATACAGGGATTGTATAAAGACATATGGTAATAATTATATTTAGGGTGAGTTATTATCATTTGTATTATTGTTACTATTACTCTTATTAATACTTGGTAGTACTATAAGTTTGAATATCATGTTTCGCATATTTCATGTGCTTCCTCTCCTTCTTTTTCCCCCTTTTTTCTACTCTTTTCTTCTCTCTCTCTCTCTCTCTCTCTCTCACACTTTCTCTCTCTCTCCCTCTCTCTCTCTAATAATATTCTTTAAAGTACACTGCATTGTGTGTGAGTGAGTGAGTATGGCTGTGTGTGTTTGCAAGATATTTATAATTGTTCTGTAAAAAGTATGAAAATACATGTATTTTTTTGGTTTTGTTTGTTATAGTATGTTTTTATCAAATTTATATTCAATTGTATGTGAATGGACCCCATCTACAAGCTTTGCTTCTTAGGGGTCCATAGCCTGTCATCAGCACCAATGTGAACGTAAATTGCTTTTAATGATTGATGGAATAAATTG
Source organism: Strongylocentrotus droebachiensis (assembly GCA_035222895.1). Lineage (NCBI taxonomy): Eukaryota > Metazoa > Echinodermata > Echinoidea > Camarodonta > Strongylocentrotidae > Strongylocentrotus > Strongylocentrotus droebachiensis. The sequence continues at coordinate 108,457 of JAVYIG010005391.1, read as the reverse complement.
ATATTGAATCTAATTATTATTTTTCATTTGTAATATTATTTACAATGCATTGTAACTTTCAACAACAGATACAAATGCGTATAGACAATGCAGAACGTTCACCGAAACAAACCAATATTTAAATACAAAAAAGGTGGGGGGGGGGGTTATTAAGGAGGAAGATGATATATCAAAAGTGACAATAATATATGATAATAATGATAAGGATAATAATAATAATAGCAATGATGATAATGACGATGTTTTCTTTTTAACCCGTATCTGGCAGCTAGGCACTCGTGTCACATGTTACAAAAAAAGAAATAGAATCAAATAAACCCCAAATTGATGATTTGATTAATATTACATGTTTGGTTTGGTTTCATTGAGAAACGTAATGATGCTTTAAGCTGCATATTAATCTTGGCTAAACAACAATTATATTTTTCTCCAATACAAAAATCTATACCATCCTTCCAGACAATACAAACATATATCAGGAAATATAGTTACATAAATGAGAGGCAGGTGAGTACAAAACTGACAAATTTGATAAGAAATTAATACATTTTGAGATGATTTTGATCGTTCAGTATTACTTTATTGAATTTCCCAAATCATTTTCGGTCATGATGTTACAATGTTGTTTTTGTTGTTGTTGTAATTAAGATTCGCGCTAACTCGGACCCGGGGGTAACTCGGCCCCGCTGCAAAAACGGTCAGTTTGTTTGGTCATTTGACCTTAACCCTAACTCTAGCCCTACCCCATTCAAATATGTTATGCAGAGATTGCTTTTTAATAAAATGGCGTCGGAGTGTCCAAAAACCTGAAGAAAAACACATTAAAGATTAAACTCTGTGAGTGCAATGCATGTAGTAATTTGCAGTCTTATCTTTGATTCTACAGAATGGGCTGATTTAGACGCTTGTCTCATGGCTAATTTTAAAATCAACGTAAAATATTTAGGGAAATCCGAAAAAAGCCTTTTTTAAACAAGAGGAAACACTTTCCGGCACTTTTCTCCATATTGCGGAAATGATTGCGTGATATAAAGGCCAAGCGTACACTCTGATACAAAATGTATTGAGGTTAATTGCAATTACGTACACTGTATAATAATAGAACAGGGAAAGAGCAATTCTGTGTAGTCAGTCAAGAAATAAATTATTTACACACTTTCCAAGTACACTGTCGCTCATATAGTTGGAATATTTTGTTTACCCCAATTTATGGAATTATTTTGAAACTATTGGAAACTTCTTTCAAAACATCCAGATGTGAAGCAGTGATACATTGAAGGAGACGGAAAGTCTAAAGCTTCATTTGCCTCTATGAATTATGTCATATAATATTTAAAACAATGGATCTCAAACTTGTTTTTTACTACATCCTCATGGCAATTTTCATTTGGGCACAAGCATCGTTGGCAGTGAAAACATATGGTGAGTGAGCTTTGTATTGATCTCTATTTCGGTTTCATGACACGTTTCGAGTCTAAATGCACTATTTATCTGACACTATTCCTCAAATTATACTGTGTATTGCTTTAGCTTTGCAGTGTTTGATAGTTGCTTTCCAATATTTTTGATTTGGACATGTACATGTTTTTCTCAAATTTCACATGTTTTTTGTTAATGTTTACCTCAGCCAAATTATAAAGCATAATGCTGTTTCTTCTTTCCACAATGAAGTGGGGTAACTTTTTTTTATATTGTCCATTGGCTTGATTCGATTCGATAGAAAATGAGCAACTGGCGATGCAGGATTCTCATCATTAAAATACTATAAGTTTTCACGCATTTTTACTTTTTGGCACTAATATTGCTCAAGACCATCTTTTTTATCTTTCAAAACATTCAAAAGGAATATTAAAGAAATACGAATAAAACAAACAATCCCACAACGAACGAATATAAGCAATAAAATAAACATACAATATAGATGATAGACTCTATACGTATTGACTAATGGAACGAGTTTTTATTCTCTTATTTGATAATCGTTTAGATGACCTCTATGTCGGATGCTTCATAGATGACGGAACAAAGCGGGTCCTACCAGATGCCGTATTAATACATGATGATATGACAATTGAGCTGTGCATTGATTACTGCACAGTATTGAGTGACATTGACTCCGCTTACGCAGGGGTAGAGTTTGCGAATGAATGCTACTGTGGGGTTGCTGATAGGATCTACAGTCGACTTGGAGTGCTAGAAAACGGTGACTGTAATCTCGCGTGTGCGGGGAATAGAACTACTATTTGTGGGGGCTCTAACAGAATCTCTATTTATAACCGTAAGTTAAAGTATTTTCAGAACTGATAGAGACTTTCCAGTATCGCCTAAAGTAGCGGATTTGCGCTAACGGAGAAAAGTGTCATCCTCACTGGACATATTTCATTGTCCGTGATATGCCCACGAAAACAATACAGTTGTATCAAATATAATTTTTTTATATGGGCAATGTTGAAGATAGATCATATCATTAAAGACAATTCGGTACCAACCTACTTACCGTACGTTTTTGAAATATAATCGAACTTGGATATTTACTGTACAAATCACTTTCGTGTGAGGTGATGTATGTTATATATGTGTTTTTCAATACAAATATTGTAAGCAATCGACACAACGTATAAGCCCCTCGTACCCGTAGTAAGGTGGATCCAGCCATTGAGGGTGCTATGGTATTACTCGGGGTGAGTAGGAGGTGGGCAGGGGCAAGGTTAAGATCATTTAAGAGCTTTGAATCATTTTAGACTTTTCAACATTCGATAAGGGGGGGGGGGGCGTGGTGCCCCCCTGCGTACCATGTAGCCACGCTTCTGTCGTGTGAACAATAGTGACCAAATGTAGGAAATATTTTGGCGATAACGCTTTTTGATACTGAATGTGTTTTATAGCTATTTAGGTTTTTGTGTAGACGCAAAATTACACTATGTCTTTTACATACACTGGTACCAAACTTCATATTTTTACATGCCAGTTTTCTATGAGATATACAAAAAATATATATATATTTAAAGATCTTTGGTCCTACTTTCTTTCATATCCAGTCTTATAGTTGTGCCCAGCTATATTATAATCAAGAACCTATAGAACAAACAAAAAATTACACCACATCTAACACGTCTATTAAACATTTTGCAGTATTACTGATTAGGCCTCAAACAACTACTGAAACATCGTCTAGTTCAGTGACAGCATTTGACAAACGAACAGAAAACAGCGATGAGAGCACGATCCCAACATCAACACGTTCTACAAAATCAGGTAGGTACATACTTTTGGCTGACTTTCGCTAGCTATAGACCCTACAAAACATATACCAAACGTATTGAAAGATTTTCCATCAAAAAGTTTTATTCGAGTATTGTGCTTGTTTATTACCGACTTTGGTAAACGCGCTTGCTTTACATAACATGATAAAATAGTAATAGTAAAATCTATTGCAGGGTGCCGTTTGTATGTAAAATCATAGATAGTGGAAAAAAAGGTGTAACCTAATAATATATATTTTTTTTTAAATAATGACTGGATTTTACACAAATTAATCGACTTTTTCTTTTTCCACCTACTGTTATGAATACAAGACAAAACTACATGAAATATGTAATAGTTACTGAAAATGGAGAAACTATCTTAGAAAAATCAATGCAAGCATGCCAAGGATCTCTCACCATCACCCCACCACTTCCCCCTTCCCTCTCTCTTCCTCTCACTCCCTGCTATCACCACCCTAAGCACCTGACCTTTACACTCCAAGTTAATTGCAATAAGAAATACAATGAAAATGCTGTTATTGCCTTTTTCTCAACTTTTAATTCTTCCGTTTGAGTTGGCTTATTTCCAACTTGACATATTATCAACATAGATAAGAAATCATATAGAAACATTTCTATAATTCCGTTCGAGTTTTAGCGGTAGCATATTTCCAACTTGACATACTATTAACATAGATATAAAATCATACAAAAACCATTTACATATTTCCGTTCGAGTTTTTTGCGGTAGCATATTTCCAACTTGACATATTATTACATAACATAGATATGAAATCATATAAAACCATTTCCATAATTATTTGTTTGCAATGGCGGAAGGCGACAGCTGCGATTCCACAAATATGGGAACCCGAGGGTCACGGGTCACGTGACCAGCTGGGAAGACGGTGCTCTACCCAGCAGGCCCAGTTTCCTGGGCCATTGGTTCCCTACACAAGATCTGGTATTCGCAGCCTGTCCCCACCGTCGGTTCATGGCGCTCTTGGCCATTCCTCTCCTTGAGGCATACTGGAAATGATTATAGTTCAGGAACGGAACAAAAGAACAAAACCCTCTCATTTCGGAATACTAAGACTTCCGGAACAGAAGCTCTAGCCAATAAGCCAAAACCGGCCGACCCTGTCAATAATGTAGTCCAACCAACCATCACAATAATCAAGCCAAACAAACCATCCATGTCAATAAACGAGCCCAACCAACCATCCATGTCAATAAGCAAGCCCAACCAACCATCCATGTCAATAAGCAAGCCCAACCAACCATCCATGTCAATAACAAGCCCAACCAACCAACCATGTCAACAATCAAGCCCAACCAACCATCCATGTCAATAAGCAAGCCCAACCAACCATCCATGTCAATAAGCAAGCCCAACCAACCATCCATGTCAATAAGCAAGCCCAACCAACCATCCATGTCAATAAGCAAGCCCAACCAACCATCCATGTCAATAACAAGCCCAACCAACCATCCATGTCAATAATCAAGCCCAACCAACCAACCATGTCAATACAACAAGCCCAATTTCTTTCTTTCTTTCTTTTTCCTTTTTTTTTTTTTTTTTTTTCTTTCCACAATCTGCATTGATTTCCATGAATGTTGTAGCCTTAAAAGAACAAAATCACACAGTGATTAACAGATTGTGTACCATTAAAAGAACAATAATGAAACATAAATCAATTTGACAATCCCCCCCCCAAAAAAAAGAAAAACAAAACAACAAAAAGCAACCTAGCAAATCTGATGTAGAAACCGAAGGAAAAAAAAAAACAACAACAAACAAACATGATGTCAATATCATAAAACAAGCCCAATTAACCATCAACCTTGTCCACTACTACAGCCCCATCGTGTCACTTATTCAAGCCCAAACTCTAAGGCAATGACATACGCAGAACTACCAGTCCGGGCAAGTACCACTCCGGTCTCCCTATATACATTTTCTCAATAAAGGACCGCCCCCTCCCCCTGACAACCTCCTACCCAATAATCATGAGCCTAATCCTGCCCGTCCACAAGTCAGCAAGGAATTGAGGGGAGGGAGGGAGGGAAAAACACGACCAACTCAAACGGAGTATTAGCTGAGAATGACCCATTGATTAGTAAAAATACATGTCGTGGGAAACACTTGCCTTGCGACCCCGATATGTATTACAAAAGCGCGCCTATCATTGATATTTACAAAACACGCGTGGTAAAGATTCGGCTTTGTGACCTCAATGTAGGTTACAAAGAGATGCGCCTATGTTTGATATTTGCCGACCTGCTGGGAAACATTCGGTTATTGACCTCAATATCATTTTACAAAAGAGGCGCGCTATCGTGTGTAGTCACCGGCTTGCCGCATATTTCCGGCCTACACTATTGCATTCTATTACAATTGGGTTTATTTTGATAACATCAAAATAAACGTATTGCAATAAGAAATACAATGAAAATGCTGTTATTGCCTTTTTCTCAACTTTTAATTCTTCCGTTTGAGTTGGCTTATTTCCAACTTGACATATTATCAACATAGATAAGAAATCATATAGAAACATTTCTATAATTCCGTTCGAGTTTTAGCGGTAGCATATTTCCAACTTGACATACTATTAACATAGATATAAAATCATACAAAAACCATTTACATATTTCCGTTCGAGTTTTTTGCGGTAGCATATTTCCAACTTGACATATTATTACATAACATAGATATGAAATCATATAAAACCATTTCCATAATTATTTGTTTGCAATGGCGGAAGGCGACAGCTGCGATTCCACAAATATGGGAACCCGAGGGTCACGGGTCACGTGACCAGCTGGGAAGACGGTGCTCTACCCAGCAGGCCCAGTTTCCTGGGCCATTGGTTCCCTACACAAGATCTGGTATTCGCAGCCTGTCCCCACCGTCGGTTCATGGCGCTCTTGGCCATTCCTCTCCTTGAGGCATACTGGAAATGATTATAGTTCAGGAACGGAACAAAAGAACAAACTCCAAATCCCAACAACCCAATTTTTTTTTTTTTTTTTTTTTTTTTTTTTTTTTTTTTGCCTAGCGAAATAGAACCTGGGCATGTGGCAAAATTTATTCACGGCTAACAAAAATAACAAACAACCAACTTTGCGTTTATTTTGTGGCTTTATTAACATTTTGAGATGGACGCTTATTTTGCACATTTTGATTTTCTGGATGTCATAACAAAATAACACAGATATATTGAATCATAAAAAATGCTTACAAATGCTAGGCCCCCCGTCTATGAAATCGAGTGATGCCTAGGCTAAACTTATACACATTAAGTCATTATATCAGCCCCCCCCCCCCCGTCTATAAAATCGAGCGATGCCTAAAGTTATAGAATATAGATGTATATATATACCAGCCTCTCCGCCTGTAAGATCGGATGATGCCTAAGATTAAAGCGTGACACCCTGAGTTTGAAAATGTGTAGGTACAACTAGGTCCCCCCGCATTCAAATCGAATGGGGGCCGGAAAACTAAGAATTGACATGCGAACAAATTCGACTGAATATACATTGGCAACCCCCTCGCATGTAAAAATTGAGTGGGGTCGAAAATTATCGGATGACAATTATTGATCAATAAACTTATCAGTACCATGTGATTAGTGATTTACCCATACAAAACCGGGTAGGGGCGAAACCCAATGGGAAAATTCCCCTACGGCCCACTTTCTTTGTGCACGACGCTTGATGTGCGACCAGGCCAAATGCCCCCGGCTCTGCATTAACTTCATAAATCACTGACCAATTTATTACATAAACCCTATCCGTACCTTTCATACCTGAAACCCTAAATCCTTTCCGTACTAATACGTATACCTTGGCTACTTCGAACCACCAAGCAATATTTAATTTATGCCACTAATATACTAAAAATACTTTTATTGGTGGAGATAATGGGGAGGTGGTGGGAATGTTTTAGACTCCGTACATTTTTCTTCTTGTCCATTCAAATGAAAGCCATAACTAGAATGAAAGCCCCTTCGTGCTATTTTTAATTTCCTGGCGGTATTTTCCGCGCTTGCTTGATAAGCGTACATACGCTTGTACATCTCCTTCCAATGTAATACAAAGTATTACATTTCCTAGCGCGTGAATTTCCCTCAAAAATGTAAACAACCTCTTGACCTACATTTTGTCAGCCTGTCAATAAACCATTTTAAATCGGAATCTACTCTTTAAATTTCAATATACTCCTGATTGCCCGCAATAAAACAAAGGGCATGCACAAAATAAAGTTTCAAAGATTAAGAGCAAATCGAACCGCTGACGCAAAGTTCTCCATGAGAAGATCACATCCCTCATCAGACAGATGCACGCCATCTCTGTGAAAATACCAGTGTTCTTGGACATTGAAATTGTGGCCTATGAATGATCCACTACACATACGCCGGACCCTCCGTCTGGCATACTTGACACCTTTCCGCACATCATTGATGGCGACCTGCGACGTGACGTGTACATCATGACCATAGTAATACAGGCGAGGTAAGATGCTTGAAAATGAAATGTAGCATTGCGGCAACAATGACCGCGCTGTATTCAGTGCTTCATCCACCGCTTGTCGACAGTCCTTTGCAAAATAACGCCCCAAGTCGTTCGAGCCCGCATGGATGATTAGCTCCGATGGAGAAGGACCGAACCTCACTTGGCCCTGTAATTGACGCGGGAAATCGCGTATAGCGACGCCCCTCCTCGCCCGTGCCATGCCACCTCACAACCAGCGATTCCCAGGTCTCGACAGCCTCTGGTAAACGCCCGCTCACCAGCTCGCCTCACGAGAATGTCTCCGCACACCCAAACCCGGTGAGCCTGGGCACCTATTTGGAGAAAGATAAAAACCAAATTCCTTCCGAGTATGGCGTACCTTTTATGGGCTTATAGAACCAAAGGTTTCTAACATAATTACATAAGCGAAGCAAATTCAATTCTATATAGCATATTATTGCAATGACGACCTTCGTCAATGCCTTGTTTTCGTTCACATTCTGCCCCATTAATATTCTCCTTTTCCTTATCCTTATCGTCAGGAAATCGCATTCGTTTTGCACGTAGTGTTTGTGATTCCTAGTTAGGTGCTTTCCTCATGTCTTTTTCCTTTCAAATTTCATAGGCATAGTCTCTAACATCTCATCAAGGTCACTACTTTCTTCGATTTTGGAAATCACTCATGCATGACCGTCCAGGCGCCATGTTGTCCGTTTCTGGTCCATTTTAAGGCCTTTATATCTTCCTTCCCATCCCCACTATCCTAAATCCTACAAACTTCTAACAAATTCCTCTAGATAGTCTGAGAGATGTCCTTTCATCTGCGACGTATGACTTGACCTTCACAATGCCATCTTCATACTCGAATTTCAAATCTAAAACCGACTCCTCCAATAAATCTCAAGTTCTTGAAAAATGGACCCCTAAATAATCTAAAACTGCCATAACTTTCTCATATAAATTCCGTTTTGTTTTTAAATCTCACAGTATCTTTATCTCATAATTGCACATAGCCGTGCCAACTTTCACGCTCCAATGGCTTTGCACAACATAAATAGCGCCCTCTAAAGTTTTAGGAATTGGCTTTCTCTCTGTGGCCGTATCTTCATAATGGCTTGGCAAACCCGTACCCTTTTTTGGATTTAGATACTTGAAGATATGTCCTTTCCAGCCATATACAAAATTATATACCCTAACACTGACCAAATTTGAGAAAAAATGCCTTCCAAATTCGCCATTTTCGAGAAAATTCCGAAATAACTTCAACTTACTCTAAAATAACGATCTTTATACCTACATCAATGAAACTTGGCAGACACATGTATCCATATACGTGACAACTGACTGCCAAGTTTGGTAAAATTCGAATATGTCAGCGCAAAGTTATCGCCAAAAATGATGAATTCACTATGCGTTACGTAATAGCGCCTTTAATGCGTGCAGTACATTGCGCGTAGATGACAACGGTGTCAAACTGACCGCAATGAAGTGCCCTTTCGAATGATACCAAGTATGGTATATGTTCACACAGACAATTTTGAGTAAATCACATTTGAACAAGGGTCATTATACGAATTCCGCCGAGTTTCCGCCCAATATTATAACACGTATCGGCTATGGCGTCATTTTTTCAAACTGCTTTTCACCCCCTAAACGTCCCTTTTTTTTTTTTTTTTTTTTTTCTTGAAATTTTGCAGTGACATTCCGAGTTGCAATACGCAGGGCACCTCTTGACCGGATTTTTAAAATTGGTCAAGGGGGTCATTTAAGACGCAATTTTTTCTATAAATCTATTTTACATCACGTGTTTCGATAGGATTACCATAGAACAAAAAAAAGTTGTTTACAATAACAACCATGAAATTCTCTTTCCCATGATACCAAATACGTCAGATAAAGTGACATAAAGAGAGAGAAAAAACAAACAATTAAAGTCCGGTCATAATACAGATCCTGTACGTTTTCCGCCCATGCATTACACGCATTGTCTATGGGGCAAATCGGGTTCACGCTTCTGGACCCCAGAACGATCTTTATTTTTCTTGAAATTTTACAGGCACATTCTAAGTGGCCAAGTGCAGAGCATCAAGAAGCCGGACTTTTTTTAAAATCGGTCAAGCATGACATTAAATGCTACTTCATACTCTGCGTAACTAGTCCGAGAGATGCTCTTTCGTTTGACATGTAAAAACATGGCGTCATTGCACGCACATCGTTCTGACACGATTGCAATTCTATATCTTACTGAACTTGTTTAACATACTAAATATTGTACAACATCACTTGTCGAAACACGACTAACCCCAAATAAGTGCGTGGTTATACGAAAATGAATAACATCCCACTGAGCTGGTTAAAATTATTGAAAACAAAGTAAGCAATCGTACTAACTCTCCATAATTATATCCACACCTTATATGTAGGCCCCTATCTCCTTTGCCTACAATCAACCCGACCTTGTCCAACCTATTAACGGACATAAAGCTTATATGTCTCACTGCGCCATCTCCCCCATCTCCTTAGGGAATGATATGTTTGCGGAATTAGAAGATGAGACTAGCCTGTGGCTAGGTAACTCACCGGGTGGAGGACGGACAATAGACGGTTGATTCGCCGTTTCTAGGGATTCTGTGATGTTGCCCCCCCCCCGTCGGAGTCTGGTCTCCTTGGCGCTCCCGCCCTGCCGAAGCGGCTGGGTTACTCCTCGAGCCGCGTCTCGTCACTCGAGAATGAGGAGCTGGCGTTGTCCCCCTGATCGGGTCACTGTTTTGAAGCGCTGGCTCTCTCCGCTTTCCTTTGCCCTTTCGTCCCGTAGACGCCTTAGACTTCCCCATCTTGTCGTCCACACAATACAGACGAGCTAGTTAGACGACTATGCCGCAATCCGAGCTCCGATGTAACTTCATCCAATGTTTAATTCCAGCTATCCAATACAATTACTCCTCTGTTCAATTCCAAATATCTAGTGTAACATTTTCTCTTTTTAGATCCAATTATCCAGTGTAACTCTTCCTCTGTTTAATTCCAGATATCCAGTGTAACTTTTCCACCGTTTAATCCTTATATCCCGTGTAGCTGTCTCTCTGTTCAATTCCGAATATCCAGCATATTGGTGTGAAACCCAGTGATAATAGAAACTAACCGGTGCAGTCAGTTCAACAGCGACAACTTGTGTACAATTAGCATGTATAATTCTGAGTCCAATAAAACACGACCAACTCAAACGGAGTATTAGCTGAGAATGACCCATTGATTAGTAAAAATACATGTCGTGGGAAACACTTGCCTTGCGACCCCGATATGTATTACAAAAGCGCGCCTATCATTGATATTTACAAAACACGCGTGGTAAAGATTCGGCTTTGTGACCTCAATGTAGGTTACAAAGAGATGCGCCTATGTTTGATATTTGCCGACCTGCTGGGAAACATTCGGTTATTGACCTCAATATCATTTTACAAAAGAGGCGCGCTATCGTGTGTAGTCACCGGCTTGCCGCATATTTCCGGCCTACACTATTGCATTCTATTACAATTGGGTTTATTTTGATAACATCAAAATAAACGTATTCTATCATGTTTGTTTTTTCTCGAATTTTTTTGGTTCAACAATTTGCTGCATTTACTATGTCATTTTCCATTTATATTCTATTTTCCAGCATTATATGCAGGTGCTGGTGGAGGAGGCGCATTTCTTCTGATACTTATCATCATAATAATTGTTGTCGTCACATGTAGACGCAGGTAAGCCTAGTAAGAATGAATCTAATCTCAAAATTATAAATGTTGTGAAAAATGTATGTAACAAAATGAAATTACAGTGTCTTAAAAACTTTATGATCCCATGGATGCTCGGTAAATATACCAGTTCAGAACAAAATCATACACAACAGATCAAAACAAAGCACAGGAAAATAGAGCTCAGCGCAAACAGTGTTGCTTGGTCAAACTGTTCTGTCAGGTCACATCTGTAATACTTGATGTGTAATTAACACATTCCGTCCTAACTAGTCTCCGTTCTCAAGTTTTACCTTCATTGTCTACGATTTCCACAGGTTTTCGTCTTGGGGGGAACTTTGTTAGCTAAATCCATCATTTCTGGTGTTACTGCACCTACCACTATACACTTTGATGGCACATTTGTTGGTGATCGAGCTTATAGACTTATTCATAGGACATTTGCTTATCTGCTGTCTGGATAGTGGCTTTGATTATACACATACACACAAATAAACAGTGCATATGGAAATCTTAAATTAATGAAGCAATTGTTCTGCTTATGCCGTGTTCTGCTTATGTCGATCATATGACCTACGTGCCCCCGGATCCTCCTTCGTGTATCTATGACATGAATTTTCCCCAAGTTTTGTTCCTCTTCTAATAGAAATAAAGAGAAGCGATCAGCTCCTACTGACCAACCATTAACAACGATGATTCCTACTAAGAACGGCAATCAAGCACGTAGTAGACATGCCGACGAGGAAGAGGATCCTTGTTATGAGAACAAGAGTGCAGAGACGGAACGCGACTATGAGAACATGACCGTGAACAATAACGAACTAACAAACATGAAGAGAAGAGATCTACCACGAAAGAAGCAACACACGACCCTGTTGCTCTTTATGCCATGCCTGACATGTCATCTAAAAACTCATCTCGGCCTAAGACGTACACCTCGCCACCAAATGACACAGATGATCCGTCATTGATGTACGCTATGCCAGACAGAAGAGCTAAGACTGTGTACTCGAGCAACGGGAAAGCTGCGCTGGGGGAGGATAGCCTCCACGCGCTGTACAACACTTCCACGAAAAACCGCTTGGAGCCGATCGGTATGGAGGCATCGACAGATGGCGAGGGCTTGTACGCGCTACCAGACAAAAACCCGCGTGACCACGTGACCCAAAATGGCGCCGGGAAGCGTGATGATGTAGAAGCCATGTACGCCATGCCAGATAAATCACGACGGGGCAATGATGTTGATAACACTGTAATGATAGAAAACGATATGTACAGCTCTACATAGAATGTCATAGGGAAATAGAGAGGGGTAATGGTTTTGCTGTTTTTGTTTTACTTTTTTTGAATTAAAAAAAGGTTTGATCCCCCCACATCCATTTAAATGTGAACACACTCTATGTTCCTTTTTGGTTAATAAAGATAAATGAATAAGAGTTTTTAAAAACACCTAATAAAACATTGTCTTTTTTTTTGTTTTTTTTGTAAATGTCTTTGATAAAAAAAACAGCTAGGTTGAAATATTCAGCAATTATATATTTTGGCGAAGGAAATGTGAAATGTATAAGCCTGCCCTTAATTAAAAAAGATTTTTTATTGACAACCCTTTTCTAGATATGTATCTAGAAAAAAAATAACAATACATATAATATTATAGACAACAAAGAAAACGTTAGCGAGGGGCTTAGAGGCGATTCAAACTTTGGTTAGTAAAAATAATTATTTATATAAGTATCCCATGTATATTTTTGTATTAATCTGTGCTTTAAAAAAAGGTGTCTGTACGAATGAATGAACTTGTATTACACGGTTATACTACCTATGACCTGTATAACACAGGACGGTTGAATTGTATTTTTATCATAGTAAGGATGATTGCATGCCCTAATATAAACACATACATCGCATCCTGTCTACCGGTGATAAATATACTGGCTTTGTAAATTTAGCTAAGAAAAATAATCCGAAATTGATAATAGGTGGAAGGGCGAAGGGGATGTGTGAATATGTATAATGAAATATATCAGTTGTATTGAAAAATAGACCTTTTACCTTATTTAAAACCTGCATCATGCACGGATGAAATAGTATCAAGGATACGAATGTTAATATGAGATCGCACATATAATGTTTTTAAAAGGACTACTCTTTCGTACAGGATATATCTACAAACGCAAATACAAATATTCACATCATAGCCTTCAACTAAAAGGAATATGTGTATTATGTACTATTATAATGTCTTCTATTGCACAGTAAGGTAGAATTATATTTTATCATTGTTAGGATGTTGCATGTTTTAACAAAACTTACAGTGCATCCTGAGTAAGGGTGAAAAATTGCATTGGTTTCGTAAATTTGATAGCGAATCCAATCTAAATTTAGTGTTTCCTTATAATCTGTGCAAGGGAAATACGGATGTGTAAATACGTATATAAAATGAAACATATATGTATTACTGAAAATGAGACTTTGAACACGATAGAATACTGCCCAATTAATGAAACAATTGTTAATGTGAGATGTAAATACAAGTTGGATCATGCTGTTTAAAGCCCCTCTGTACTAGTTTGGCATGGAGGGATAATACCTCCCTGCAAAGTCACTGGCAGGTGGTTATCTCATCAAACCAAAATTAAAATCAAATCATATAAGAAAAAGGGCATCATGGGGGACCAATGGTCACCGATTAGGCTTTGTTTGCTATGTAGAGGGCGCAAGCAGCTATAAGTAATGCAGTAGGGCTTTAACGGACAGCCCTTTCGAAGAAAGAAAAGTATATCTAGAAAGAAGGTTAAAACAGTTACATTATACACAACACGCGTGATAAAATGTTGCACCATCCGCGGATAAAATAGATATATTAAGAATATAACTGTTAATGTGAGATTGCATGTTTATAAAGCACAACCTTTTCGGTACAAAAATCTAGAAAGCAGACCGAAATACATACATTATAAAAAACAAATGAAAGAAAATGCGTGTATGTACGTACCACAATAATGTCTCGAATTGCATAGTAATTAGGTAGAATTATATTTGATCATGTAAGGATGATAGCATGTTGTAATCAAACTTCCACCGAATCTTGTCTAACGGCGCAGACAAATTATATAGTTTCGTAAGTTTGTGAACAAAAATAAAATATGATGAATAAACCGTTTTCTTAGAATCTGTGCCTGGGTAATTGGGATGAGTAAACATGTTTAACAAATGGTATGTATATAATTTTTGTGTGTGTGAAATAGAGACGTTTTCACATGGGTAAATGTATTCATGCTGCCATACATAGATGATATAGATTTTCTTTTACTTTAATTTAATAAGAACATATGTGTATACCCTATATTCAATATAGATATATGGCTCCCATTTACAATGCAAAGCTTTAAAGGTAATACAAAGTTTCGGTATGGGGTCATGAATTTGGTTCAAATGGATATATTGGAAGCATATGCGATCCTACAATATTCAGTGATCGTTGTCGCGGTTGAAATCGAGTCTAAAGTTATTAAATTGTAAATAATATACTCTTTATGTTGCATAACTCCCTCTTAAGTTCAAGATATCAATTAAGCTATAAAACAATGTTTCTTGACTAAAATCGACGGATTTGCTATTCCCATTTGGAAATTATATATCACAACTACATATTCTGAGCATTTCATTGTCGCAGCTACCATTGTACGGCCGTAGGCGCTATTTGATATTTATCTAAATTTACCGGGAGCACCGGTAAATTTTTATATTCGATTTCTCTCGAAAACAGAATGTTTTAGGGGCTAAATTTTCTAGTGCTAATAATACATCCACACGGTCATCCAAATGTATCAAAATTGTAAAGAATCACTATCCACCCAATTTTCAAAATTTCCCAAAACTTTGTATTACCTTTAACAATGATTAGCTTGTACTGACACTATCTTTTATTTTGGCGTGTATGTACCAAATGATTATCACACCTATGCCATTTTTAACATATTAAAAGTACAGTGCTATAAATGTATATCTAGGTTCCTATCTATCACATGAACTATCATATTTTTCTCAACATTTATATAATAAAATAATGACATTTATACATTTTTTTAACAGCATCATATTTCCTTTATTCAATGTGAGCACGGTATTAACTGGATTCCTATAAAAGTAGAAACAAATTGAAGTGTATACGTTAAACGGGAATAGTGTTTTATATTTACAAGGCAAATGTATACTGCATCTTATGGTAAATACATCTTCTTTAAAAAGTTTAAATTATACACTGGTATACAAGGAGAATGGTAACATTTGTACATAATTTCATGTTTATGATGCACACATTAAAGGGAAAGTCCACCCCAGGATTTTTTTAAGCTGACGATATAGACCTAATAATACCATGAAGAATGATACAAGTCTCATTAAAATCCATGATCACATAACGAAGATATATCGACTTTTTTATCGAAAATCAGCCGCCCCCCAAATGCAAATGCGTTACATGGGCATGAAACGATCGCCAAAAAAATAACCGATAGTATCGAAATTGTGACGTATGTTGCGAGCTGCCTTCTTATTTCGCAGACATTCACTTTCGCTCGCGGTACACTGTTATCGCACTGACACGACGAATCATGAATGAAAGTGAAAGCGAAAGTGAATGTGAAATTCCCATTCGTTATTGTGATATGATATTGAATTAGCTATGCATTCATGATGGATGTATATAGTTTTATTTTTTAGATTTCGGATGGTTAGAAGCGGGGAAGGTGTGTGATGTGACATAGATCATTGTTGGACGTGTTGGTCGGTGTCATAGTGAAAATAAATCCATCTTTGGAAATTAATGAAACAAATGGCAAATAAATTAGTAACTGACACAACCAAAGTGACGATCTTAGTACCGAGATTTTTTCGTATCCACACAGCCGATGGCCTACTTTCAAACCAATATGTGAAATGTGATTTCCATGTATTTTCAAATTGGCACCTCCTTCTTTTCTCATGTTTCAAGATACCATCTCCCTTTATCCTTTAAAAATGTCACGTATACGATATCGTCTTAAAGGATATTTTGAAATAATGCGAGGCATTCTTTTACACCTTAACACAACTTTGATTCTAAGTGCGTCTTTGTCAGTGCAGTCCAGGGAAGATATCAGAATCGATTTGACATACATTTCTTTGTTGACTCAATTTCCTAAACAACACGGCTAATGTGTATGATCGAGGAGGTAGGAGCAGAAACCTGGTTGGAAACAATACCTCTTATAAACCCAACATGCCAGGAAAAAGTGTGATATGCTAGCCTATAATAACATCGGATGGTATACAAAGTTTCTTTTCATATGATTATTCTATTCATTATGAAATGGGCTTTTAGAGGACACAAAAGAAGCAGACAGAGTAAATACACTCGGTAAGTCATTCAAGTTATGCTTGAGAAAGGAAAGCGTGCTTTGAGGAAGTTCACTTGTATAATTACAAGCAAATGCATACAGTGGAAATAAATGCGTTCGATTGCCGTCTATCATGGTTGACAGTGTTTCATTTGTTTAAATACACTTTATAAACATGTATTGTATATCATAGGGCACCTGTCAAATACTTCGTTATCTGATATAAGTTTGAGTTCAACAGTATATGTCTGTTCATCTTCGGAGAAAGGACAAATCTAACATTCCAAGAGAACAAACATATTTATGATATTTGCGACAATAATTATTGCCATTCACCTGCGGATGAGTTGGAAACTTCTGACAACACAACACACGCAGTGATACATTGAAGGAGAGGGAAAGTCGAAACCTTTCATTTGTTCTATAAATTATTATTTCATAGTAAAACGATGGATCTCAAACTGGTTTGTTATTACACGCTTCCAGTCATCCTCATTTTGGCACATGCATCATCAGCTGTGGAAACATATGGTAAGTGAGCTTCGCATACAACCCTATTTTTATGTTTCATGCTACTTTTCGACTCTCACGCTTTGCATTATAATAAATCTGATACTATTCCTAAAAAATACTTTGTATTGCTTAAGCTTTGCAGTGTTTGATAGTTGTTTTCCAATATGTTTAATCTCGATTTCACATGTTTTTTTTATTTTTTTACCTCAGTCAAATATGAAGCATAGTTCTGTTACATCTTTCCAAATGGTACTGGGGTAACTTTTATTTAGACTGTCCTTTGGGTTGATTTGATTCTAGAGAAAATTAGCAACTGGTGATTAAGGATTCTTATCATTCAATTACTATAAGTTTTCAAGCATTTTTGTACTTTTTCGCACTAATACTGCTGAAGATGCTTTTTTAAAACCTTTTAAACAAACAAAAGGAATACAAAATACGAATAAAACAAACAATCCCACAAAGAATGAATATAAGAAATAACATGACCACACAGTATTAATGATAGACCATATACGTATAATGACAAACGGAACGAGTTTTTATTCTCTTATTTGATAATCGTTTAGATGACCTCTTTGTCGGATGCTTCGTTGATCGCACGGGTGATCGAGTCCTGTCAGATGCCCGATTAATATCTAATAACATGACAATTAAGCTGTGCATTGATTACTGCACAGGATTGAATGACATTGACTCTGTTTATGCTGGGGTAGAGATTGCGAGTGAATGCTTCTGTGGGGTTGCTGGTACAAACTACAGTCGACTTGGAGTGGCAGAAGACAGTGAATGTAATTGGCGGTGTGCGAGGGATGACACTTCTTATTGCGGGGGCATAAGCAAAATTGCTATTTATAACCGTAAGTTTAACTACATTCAGAACCAGTGGTGACTTTCTACTATTTCCTTATGTAGGGGTTGTGCACTGTACGTGGCGTGTATATGCTCTTCGTGGCCGTGGTAGGGATGTTTGAATCGTGGAGGGTGATATGATATCATTTCGAGGGAGGGGGGGGGGGGCATTGAAATTGTATGGGTACTTTGTATCGTTTAGCATTCTCACCATTCGTGAGTACCTTGAAACCGCCTTACTTCCCTGTGAACAAAACAAATAATCATTTTAGGCGATAGAGCAATTTTAGTAATGAATCTTTTTAATTTCCTTCTTTTTTTGGTTGACTCAAAAAAGCTTTAAATTACTCTATAGGTAATTTCTTACTTTCAGAGTTACTCATTGTTTTAACGTACCCCACATGCTAGTTTCCCATGAAATATTAAATGTACCTTTAGTAAAAATTAAAAAATACAAAGGAAACACATTGCTGTGTGAAGGTCTCTATTCCTATTTTGTTATGAATATCCAGTCTTATTATTGTTTTCAGTTTTATGTTACCTAGAACTTGAAGAAGATTTTTCCACCAAATCTACAATTCCACAATTTTGCAGTTTTATTGATTAGAACTCCAACAACTCTTGCTGCATCGACACCATTTGAGAGAGATGAGAGCACAATTCCAATATCAACAAATTCGGCAAAATCAGGTAAGCAGATGCTATAGATAGGCTATCGCCAAATATAGACCCGCCAAAACTGATAAAAAATGTTATTGCAAAGACAGCCTACCATTAAAAAATAAATAATTTGAGTATTTCACTTGATTTTTTAACTCTTGTAAGTGCATTTTTTGACATACTGAAGTTTTATTAATACTGAATATTGTATTGGGTACCTTGGATATATAATAGCATAGATGGAAGAAGAAAAAATTATTTGTATAGCTCTAATAGATAACCTACCTTATTTTATCTTATTTTACAGTGAATTTTATTCCAATACTTACTGTTATGGACTGAATGCAAATACAATATTGCGTCTATAAACAGTTTACTTAAAGCTGTCTTAGTTGATTTATACAAAATATGTGCTAATATATATATATATACGTGTGTGTGTGTGTGTGTGTGTATAAAATGCGCGTGCGGGCGCTCATGTTTTTTGTACATTGAATGGATAGGGGTAAGAGTGTATATACAAACATGTTTATTGAATAAGATTTTGTGTCATAAAATATTTTTCTGTCTCTTGATGTTTTTAATTATGTGTGGATGGGAGTGAGCGGAGAAGTGTGTGTCCCAACTCGTTGTATATAGATATTATTGTTATTCTTGTTATTCCTATTCATATTCTACTTCTATTGTTATTTATTATCATTATTTTTGTTATTATTATTATTATTATTATCATCATCATTATTATTATTATTATTATTATTATTGTTATTATTATTATTACTATCCTCATCATCATCAACATTATCATTATTTTACTATCTCATATCTCAATTCTGCTGCTAGCAATTCCTTGAGTTGAAAATACTTGGCTACTATTTCAAATGAGGAAACTATTTACACAATACAAAACGATAAAGGTTATAGCTGCAGTCATAACATTACCTGGTGACGTATTTTTCGGTTACTAGTTAGTGGTTCTAGGACACCCATCCTCAAGATAACCAACCCTAGTATAACCACCCTCTAGGGCAGCTACCCCCTAGGAAAACTACCCCCTAGAACAACTACTCCCTAGGGCATACACCCTCTAGGACGACTACCCCCCGGACAACTACCCTCTAGGACAACCACCCTCTAGGGCGACTACCCCCGGACAACTTCCCCAGACAACTACCCCCTAGGACAACCACCCTCTAGGACAACTACCCCCGATTGATAATTACCCTAAGTGGTTATTGTCCGGGGGTCGTTGGGTGGTAATTACCATAGGTGGTAGATGTTAAGGAGGTATATGCCCCTAGACGACGTTTGCCCGAGGGTATAGTTGTCTGGGGGTAGCTGTCCGGGTGGTAGTTGTCCATGGGGGGGGGGGGAGTTGTCCTAGAGGGTGGTTGCCCTAGGGGGTAGTTGTTATAGAGGGTGGTTATCCTAGGGTTGGTTATCCGGGGTGGTTGTCCAGGAGGTAGGTGTCCTGATACGCTAGTTTAATAGTGAATTTCCATTCCAAAAGGCTGTTATCGAGTGGGAACTATAGGATTTTCCGGCCAAATTCGCGAGTTTGTCATTTAAATTAATTTGTCTTGCGTTCAAATTCGACGGTTTTAGTGCTGTCGGGTTTATCTCGGGTTTATATTCCTTCTTCTAGATTTCAAATCTATGAAGTTTTTGTTAGAATCTATTTATGTTTCATTCCAATTAATTAACAAATTGCTTCTTTCGCTATTTGGTCATTCGATTTAGCGCCACACGATTTTCTGACATCGCGACGGTGTACTTTTAGCATTCTAATTCATTTGTAGCATTCAAATTAGCACTTTGTGCACTAAAATTAATGGTCAATATACATTTCTCGTATTTTAAACACTTTTTATAGCTCATTCTTTTTCTTTCAAGATCGTATTTTCATGTGTATTTCATCCTATTTTATTTTCTTGCATTAATTATACTCTTTATATACTTTTAGATTTATCAGATATTCATCAGCCTTTAAGTTTGATTGTTAAAAAAAAAAGACTTAATGTACATCTACGGACTTGATGGTCTCAATATTTGTGTAAATTTTCATGAAATGAAGTTGGTTGTCTTGTGTTTCATCATAAATTTATCACAATTTCATTATGGAGGAAGGGTACAATATTGTGACTGGGGTAGGTGTTTTCGTGTCCCCACTGTTCCGGGGTATATGAACATGTCCGTTCACAGATGCCATATCCCTTGATTTCGCCACTTCTTTACCTAATGTCTGACTACAAACATATGCTTTGTCCTCAAAATTAATGAATTGAATAACAGAAAAGACCCCAATAGCAAATCATGTATTTAATTGCATTTTTTTTAAAGCTGTAAACGTGTGTTGCATTTCTTCCCCCTAACATTCCTAACTTGAATGAACATAATTCGAATACGAATGACGGGTGTTAAATTGAATGATAAAAATGACGCCTCGACAAGTGACGATTAATTTGAATGCTAGTTGAGCAGTTTCTAAATTGAATGACAGATCTATGAAATCCTTCGACCAAAATCCTAAATTAAATACAAAATCGGGAAAATTGAATAATAATTGGCATGGCAAAGCTGATCTGCGCTAACTTAAATGCAAAGTAAATGAATTCGAATGACAAACTCGCGAATTTGGCCGGGAAATCCTATAATAATAATAACGTTTTATTTACCCAGGTTAGCCACTTCAGTTATGAAACTGCTCTTCCAGCGGGCCCTGCATAACATAATATTTTATTACTACCCTTCTCCAATCTAATATGCTGAGCGCCTAGCTAGAAGGCAGAAGGTCCCATTGTCGTAAGTCTTTGGTATGACTCGGCCGGGGTTCGAACCCACGACCTCCCGTTCATGAGGCGGGCGCTCTAACCATTGAGCCACCATACCCAGTAGTGTCCATTGGGGGGGGGGGGGGTAATTGTCCTCGGGGGGTAATTGTCCTTGGGGGGTAATTGTCCCCGGGGGGGAATTGTCCTCGGGTGGGTAATTCTCTGGGGGGTATATTTTTCCAGGGGGTGATTGTCCTCGGGGGGTAATTCTCCGGGGGAAAATTTTCCGGGGGGTAATCGTCCTACGGGGGTAGTTTTCCGGGGGGTAATTTTCCGGGGGATGATTGCCCAGGGGGTAATTGTCCTGATACGGAATATACATAATTCGAATACGAATGACAGGTGTTAATTTGAACGATAAAAATTACGCCTCGACAAGTGACGATTAATTTGAATGCTAGTTGAGCAGTTTTTAAATTAAATGACAGATCTATAAACCCTTCGACCAAAATCCCAAATTAAATACCAAAACGGGAAAATTGAATGATAATTGGCATGGCAAAGCCGATCTGCGCTAACTTCAATGCAAAGTAAATGAATTCGAATGACAAACTCGCAAATTTCGCCGGGAAATCCTATATTAAGACGGTAACAATATTCATAAAAGATGTAAACACCCTGATGAATTGCAAATGTTATATTTAATCTGCCTTCTTCTCCTTTCGTTCAAATTTTAAATATATATATATATATATATAAAATCATAATTACTTTAACAAGTATTTTAGAATTACACTAAAAGTGTGTGTGGATGGGGGGGGGGGCACACAAACTTACAGCTAATATCTGTTTAACCTGTTGCCTACTAAATGTACACATCCACTTAACTTTAACAAAAGAAGATTTGGCACTGGGTTGAAAGAAATGAATCAGACAAACCTGTGAAATTTATAAATGCTGACATAAATTCATGAGCCAACCAACTGATTATTAACCGTGGATTTACAAGTTTTTGATAATTGTCCCAACTGATTCATGCCCCCCCCCCCCACTTTGTACACATTAATGTACAAGGCAGGAGTGAGTCATATCTATATTTTCTGATCATTCACGGTTGAAGACGAGGGAGGGGGCGTGTGTTTGTACTGAGCCAGGTATACACAAGCTTTGGCCAACTTGGTTCCATTTGGTCGCACCTTGGCGCATATTCTTTTGATTTGTGCCTCATAAAAAAGTACTATTTGTCATATTATGCCCAACTCGAATCGGGCTGGCCACACTCTAATGACCAATGTCTCTGTTAAGAGGTACATAAAACGTATCATCGTAACTATACCCTACAACATCAACATCATGTTTCTCATAAACCTCTCTTCACAGGGGAAATATGACGAAAAATGTGAAGAAAACGTCAATCGCTATTACAAAAAGAAATCGATGTTTTGTAAACCTTGCTGTAACCTTAACTTTTCGATATTCTGTGCATATTTAATTCGGGAAGTGAAAGATGGTTGATCGAGATAAGCTTGTTTCCTTGCTTACTGAAATTGCAACAAGAAAGAATCTCACTTACCAACCTTCATTAACATTAACAATATTATAATTAAAACATACCCACAACTTCATACTTCAATACGACATCAAAAGTTTCAAGTGAACCTACATTCCTGGAGGAAGGGTTCGTCGGTGACATCGACAAATTATTGAGTTTGATTTGTATTTACACTTTCATTGACACTTTTTTTAATCCGAAGGTTTACAAATTTAAGGAAACTATAAACGTTCTATCCCAAAATTTATATTCATAAAAAATTGAATATAGTTCGTATTTTATCGAACATGAAATAGAGCTCATTTGTTGTTTTACTTTCTTTTCTTAGAATTATGAACCCTACTTCACTTTCGAAACTTCGAACCATCTTTCATTCCCCGAATACAGAATTCTTCCCTTTGAAAATGAAGAACCTTAGGAAATTGTGAAGTCTTTGAAAACGCCATTTAACCTATACCTAGATTGGTTTTGACCGTATACTGAACACAAGAGAAAATTATTCCACGATTCCAAACAAATCGTTAGTTTTTTGGTGTATATCAAGAAGAAAAAAAACGTGACATCATAAGCTCTTATTAACGGTATCCCAAATTCAAATTTGAAGGAAAAAAATTATGATGACACTATTAAACAAAAATAATATATGTATCTTGTCATACATGATGAACATTTAGTATTTTTTTAAAATAATAATTAATTCCCATTTCTGGAATCAAATTTGATTATGTGTTTTCATGCATTCTGATCGCTAAATTCAAGCACTGAATTTAGTTAATCCAATCTTACCTTATAAATGGTAAATTTTCTACATAAATGTTATCTATTTGTATCTTCCATGTTAACATAGAAGTCGTGACCTCTGCAACCACTATTAACATGACGGACAAAGAAAGCGGACAAAATATACGGTTCCTCAGGTGGACAAAGGGACATCCCTTCACTGCTATTATGTAAAAAGTGAATATGCATGTGACACCTGTTCTACACATTTTTACATAATAGCAGTGAAGGGATGTTCCTTTGTCTACCTGAGAAACTGTATATTTTGTCCGCTTTCTTTGTCAGTCATTTTCATAGTACTTCACTCAAAAACATAACTAATTCTCATCATTGGAATCAAATTTCATTGTGTGTTTTCACGCATGCTGCTCGTTTAATGCAATCACTGAATGTAGTTGTTCCGGTCTTATCGTCCATACAGTGAATGTTCTACATAAATGTTGTCTCTTTGTATCTTACATGTTGATATAGAAGTCGTGACCTCTGCAACTTTACCTTAAAAAAAAACAAATTCTCATCATTTGAATCAAATTTTATTGTGTGTTTTCATGCATGCTGCTCGTTGAATGCAATCACTGAATTTAGTTGTTCCAGTCGCGTCGTCCATACATCGAATTTTCTACATAAATGTCTCTTTGTACCTTCCATGTTTACATAGAAGCCGTGACGTCTTCATCAATTCCCACACATACTGGTTCTATGACGAAATACAACATGTCTACAGGCAGTATACTTGGGAATACAGGGAAAGGTATTTTATTCTTCATTCTCACCTTAAAGTATCCTCATTATTTTGTAAGACAAATATCGGTGCTTAAGTTGACAATTGCAGATAAGTGTAACATTATCAGTAATATTATATCATTTCATTCGATTTAATTATTAAGATGATTGCATTACTTAGATCATATTGAAACAAGGATCCATTGAAACGAACTAAAAGGAAAATAAAGAGAAACGAAATTATGATTAGTTATAACATTTTGTTATTAGGCGTTTTCCTATTAACAAAATTAAATTATTGTTGCATATTTTATGGGAACATTCTATATATTCAAAACTTTGCAGTAAGATGTATACCTAGTAATACTGATGAATGGGCGTAGGTTCTTCCGTTAACCCTCCAATGATTCATCATTTAGATCAATCACATGGATGTGTTCGTTTATCATGCCGGTCCAACATGATTAAAGGGCCCATGACGTCGAAATACAAGTGTATTCCTGTTGGTGTGCAGTCCTGCATACATCTCATATTCCGTAAACTTCTGATTTTGTTTCATAGATTTTTAAATATTTTTTTTAAAATATTTGTTTTTTTAAACTTGCTTAGCTCTACCCCAAAATCCTCTAGATCTCATTCCTCTTGTGACATCATCTGTCAGTAATTAATGAGCTAACTTGAGAAAGTGGCATGTAACTTTGCCAAAGTTGACCACATGTTACAATACCACAAACAATAGCAACATATACGTTGCTATGTCAAACATGTCAGACTAAACTAATATTCTAGAATAGACAATGGTATATAATTTCCTCCAGCTTAGCACACGTTCATATAATCAGTTATATCAGTTCATTTTATTCAAAACCACACAAAGCATGATATAATCTGTTACATAAAAAAGAGACTGGTAATAGTACATCAATCAACATATTCTAACTTGATTACATCATAAACTGAATGGTTTTAGGACCCCTTTAGAAGCTAAGCTTGTGAGCGGGGCCCTATAGTCAACAAAATACATACATTTACAGTAAAAAGAATGTTACGTATGATTATACAATGGATGAAAATACTAAGCTACATAATATAGAACATACAAATACTCACTCTCACACACACACACACACACACACACACACACACACACACACACACAGCAGTCACACTGATGAATAGGTCCTTAGTGGTCAAAAAGCATTTCAGAATAAGAAATTACTAAGATGCAAATAAAAACTATGTCAGTCTTTCAAGTAGGTATGTTTTAGCTAACCTTCTAAACCTAGAAAGAGTTGTACTATTTTTTATATCATCAGGCAGACTGTTCCATTCTTTAATGCAAGAGATATGGAAAGAGGTCAGAGTGACATTTGTTCTTGCAAAAGGCTGACGAATAAGACACCTTTGACGTGTATTATAATTATGAATTTGCGAGTTCTGACGGAATAAATCTTTTAACGTACATTCATGAGGCATAAACTTCAGATTAAACATAAACAATATGCAATTGAACGACACAAGTCCACTTAGTGGTAACATTCTTAGTCGAAGGAACAATGGAGAACTTGGATGTCTATAATAAGAATTAGTAATAAGCCGTATTGCCTTCTTTTGCCATACTCTCAACTTATCAAGATATGACTTAAAAGTGTTTCCCCAAGCAACATTACAATATGTCAAATAAGGAAGAATAATACTATTATATAATGTTATCAGCACTCTTTCAGGTAAAATAAATTTTAATCTAAAAATGACACCTACACTACGGGACAACTTTGTGCATACAGCATCTAAATGATTTCTCCAAGATAAATGCTCATCCATGATTAACCCTAAGAACTGAACATTTTCACTAAGCGCAACATCATGGCCTCCAACATTAAGCAAAGTAATGCCATCTGGAAGCTTTTTACCCTTGGAGCGAAAAATAACACATTTGGTCTTTTGAACATTCAACAATAACTTATTACAACAATACCATGCATACAGTTTCTGAATCTCTTGATTCGCAATTAGTAATAAATCTTCAGCCTTCTTGTCAGCCAACAGCAAGCTGGTATCATCAGCAAAAAGTGAGTATGAGAATAATGTTGATGAGTGTATTATATCATTTATATAGATCAGAAACAACAGGGGACCAAGAACAGAACCCTGAGGTACACCATATTTAATAGAAGCAAGTTGAGAATTAGTACCATTCACCACAACAAATTGTGTCCTGTCAAACAAATAGCTTTGGAACCAAGACAATGCTACACCACGTATTCCATAATGCTCAAGTTTTCTGAGGAGGATGCCATGGTCAATGGTATCAAACGCCTTAGATAGATCTAAGAATATCCCCAAACAATACTTGTCTCCATCAATAGCTTTTATGATATTACTTAATAAATTAAACACACCCATTTGTGTGGAGAAGTGCTTACGGAAACCACACTGCTGAGGAATCAAGATATTCTTTTTAGATAGAAACTCATTTAAGCGTTTATAAATTATTTTCTCAAGAATTTTAGAAAAGATTGGTAACAATGCTATTGGCCTGTAATTAATGACGTTTTTACGGTCAGATTTTTTATACACTGGTACCACTTTAGCTACTTTGAGTTTATCAGGAACAACTCCCTGAGATAAAGACATATTCATGATTTTACACAAGGGATCAGTAAAAATGTGAATGCACTCCTTAATAATCCTAGGTGAAATATCATCAGAACCACTAGATTTAGATGGTTTCAAAGACGACACAATATCGATGATCTCAGATTTTGAAGTTGGTTTTTAGAAACATTGACGCATTATCATCACGTACACTGTTTCATATAATCTTGAAAAAATTGTGGTACTTGAGGAATGTCTGCACTGATTTTCATGGGTAATCCAATGAAATATTTATTAAAACTTTCAGCCTTATCCTTGGCAGATGAAAGAAGTACTCCATTAAAATCCATCTCTTGAGGAAGTGAATGCCTATTTGACCGACCTAACAATTCATTGATATGAGACCAAGTTTTCCTAATATCACCTTTAACACTGTGGAACAAATCATTGTAATAATTTTGCTTGGCTATACGAAGAGTATTAACCAAGACATTCTTATAATCAATATATTTCTTTTTATTCTCAGCTGTTGGTCTCTTGACATAACTACCATAAAGCTTATGTTTATGATTTATTGTTTTCAATAAACCACGAGTTACCCATGGCTTTTTACATTTACTTTTTATCGATAACTCAATTAAATAGAATTGCATGCTTCCATACATATGTAAAATACATCATCATTGCCTTTGTCTTCCTTATGACGCTACAAGCATGTCTGATATAGCAACTTGTATGTTGCTATTGTATTACGTATTGTAACAGGTGGTTGACTTCGGCAAAGATACATACCACGTTCTCAAGTTAGCTCATTGATGACTGACAGATGATGTCACAAGGGGAATGAGATCTGGAGGTTTTTGGGGTGGAGCTTAGAAAGTTTGAAAAACAAATATTTCAAAACGTATACAATAACAACATTCATGCTTATGATAGGTTGCCTCTGCATTTATCTTGATTATTTAACCAACCTCCATACTTTTAAGTTTTCAATTATATATACATATATATCCATTTTTATATGTGTGTATCTAAGTTGTCACTCTTTATGTAAATGAATTATATTATATACTATAGGATTTCCCGGCCAAATTCGCGAGTTTGTCATTCAAATTAATTTGTCTTGCGTTCAAATTCGACGGTTTTAGTGCAGTCTGGTATATCTCGGGTTTATATTCCATTTTCTAGTTTTCAAATCTATGGAATTTTCGTTAGAATCTACGTATGTTTCATTCAAATAAATGAACAATGTGCTTCTTTCGCTATTTGGTCATTCGATTTGGCGCAACACGATTTTCTGACAACTCGACGGTGTATTTCTAGCATTCTAATTCATTTGTAACATTCAAATTAGCACTTTGTGCACTTAAATTGATGGCCAATATCCATTTCTCGTTTATAACACTTTTTATAGCTCTTTTTTCTTCTTTCAAGACTGTTTTTCCATGAGTATTTCATCATATTTCATTTTCTTGCATTTATACACTTATATGACTTGCATCTACGGACATGATGGTCTCAGTATATTTGTTAATGTTCATGTAAGGAAGTTGTTTGTCTTATGTTTCATCATAAATTTATCATAATTTCATCATAATTTCATTATGGAAGAAGCCTGGGTACAATATTGTGACTGGGGTAGGGACTAGAGTCAACAATTAAAACATGATTCATTATTTTAGCCATGTCTTTAGCCATCGATCTGCTGGCGGGCAAGTTAACTATGAAACTCTTTAAGAAAAACAGAGGGGTGTGCTGGGTATAAGAGATGATGTGAATTACTTTTGTAAAATTCCGAGTCTGTAGTAAAAAGGGGCGATTGAGGGTACCCCCACCTTTCCCGGGTATATGAACATGTCCGTGCAGAAATGCCATATCCCTTGATTTTGCCCCTTCTTTACTTTTTGTCTGACTACACCCATCTGCATTGTCCTGAAAATAAATAAATGGAATAACAGCTTAGACCCCAATGGCAAATCATGCATTATAACTGCATTATTTAACTCTTATCCTGCCACAGGGCTAATCCCCCCAGTGCCAGATTTATAACGAGATAATCGGATTAACGCGATGGTACTAACAATAGCGCGTGCAAAACACTAGGCACAGTCCAATAGGCATGAACAATAACTGCTATTACGAATGTTTGCTAGCATGCAAGAAGCAGTGTAACAATAGCGTGCACGCAGCCTCATGGCAGGCTATGAGTTAAAAACTGTACAAGTTTGTTGCAATTCTTCCCCCTAACATTCCTAACTTGCATACAAATAATACGTATACGAATGACAGGTGTTAATTTGAATGATAAAAATTACGCTTCGACAAGTGAATATTAATTTGAATGCTAGTTGAGCAGTTTCTAAATTGAATGACAGATCTATGAAACCCTTCGACCAAAATCCTAAATTAAATACAAAAACTGGAAAATTGAATGATAATTGGCATGACAAAGCCGATCTGCGCTAACTTAAATGCAAAGTAAATTAATTCGAATGACAAACACGCGAATTTGGCCGGGAAATCCTATATTATTCCCACTCTGAGTCAAATGAAGAAGACGAATCAAATGCAGATGAAGTAAATAACATGATGTTCTCCCAAAAAGTCTTTTGGGAGAACATGAAGGCACGAGTTTGATGACATTTTCTACTACACTCAAATGCGGGTGAAAACCAATCTCTCGAAAAACAGACTCTTTTGGTCAGAAAGCCGATTAAAAGAAAACAAAGGTAATTAAGTACACCAATTGTATTATCTGACCGTATGAAAAATTCGAGTTCTGGAAAATAAGATTGGGGAAAGCCCCGCAAGGCCCGTTTTATGTTATCTGAACGCGACCAGGCGTAACCCTTGCGAGAGTAGATTGTCATCAAACTATGCCACTAAACAGTGTAAACATAATTGTTCGAAATTCGCCCCATCGGGCTTTTAGTTGAATAGATCAAAATATATCATGCAATCGAGAAAAAGCGCTCGAAGTAGCTTTTGAGGCCCCAACAAGCGGAAAAATATATGTCAACGAAAATCCTGTTATACAAGTAAAAATGAATCAAGAAATCACTGAGGAAGAGAGCTATTGCTGTTGCAACCCTGAACTGGGAGCGAATCAAGTAAGATAAACTAACACATAAAGAAGCGGTATCACAGGTTCGACTGTACATTTATAGTGCCAGCCGGCCCAATAATGGCGGCCAGGGGTGGGAAGGTGGTAAAAAGTTTGTTCACGAATCTGACCATCTCTCATGAAGACCATAGAAAGAATGAAGCGAGCCGAGGGCACGCGGAGTATGGCGCGAACCTTTCTGGTTTTATTGCTGACGCCAATACTTTCACGACCCCCCTCCCTTGACCACGCGGCGTGTGGTCTACGGCTCGGTTCAGACTTCTTCGTTCAGATTGGGAATAACCTTTTTTAGCTACTTTCGAGAAGTTCGCTAAAATGTATTATTGTTATTTGAATGTTTTTGATTTATCAATAAATGCAGAAACATCTGCTAAAAAAAAAGGCTAAAAAAAAATCAATGAAACAAATTCAGAATTTTACATATCAAAATATGAGAACAAGAATACACTTGTATTTCGATGTCATGGGCTTTTTAGGGTATTTTTTCAATATATAATAATATGCTGCAATATTATTGTTCATTATTCAGTCTAACATGGGTCAATAATAAGCATTTTTTTCTAAAACGATTTTTCTTTTCCTTTCCATATCGTTAAACGTTGGAACAGGATTAAGCTTGGTGCCAATACTAAGCTCCACTTTGGTCCCGCTATTCGCTATCACTATCTTCATGTTTCTCGTGTGCTTTCTTTGTCGGCGAAAAGGGTAAATAGTCTTTATCATAATTGATGCTGTTGTTAATTCCTGACTAATAAATATTCATGAACTACACTAAAATCTATCGTTCATTACAGCAAATTATCGCATTACTCTACCCCATAGGAACAAAATATTCTTTAGCATCGTACATAATTTATGTTTTCTAAAGTAGGCCTATTAAATTTATGGGCGATTATTCTAAAATTAGTTGTTGAAAGGTTATTTACATTTTTCGTCATGAACAGATGAACATCCACTATTTTATATCTGGGGTTATCCCTGTAGACAGACCAAACAAATAAATAGATTTGATTTTAGAAAAGAAGGCCCGTGAGACCGACAGCAACGAGATCAATCGACAGTCCATGAGACCGATAAAACAAAAAAAATAATTGAGGGTAGATAGAGAGATAGAGAAATGTTTGCATTACGGTTTAGTAAACTCTCTGAATAGTGGCTAACCTCGTACTACTAATTTTATTCATCCGTTCTAATAAATTGCGACAATATCTTCAATATGATATCAGGCTCAAGCATGGGTCACCTCAAGGTATCGCCGCCTCCGGAGAGCTTCGGGAGAGTCCTGGAATAAAGGATAACCCGACATTTGAATTGCCCAATGTTCATGATCTCCGGAAGTCAGACGCTGCGGATTGTCACGGCGGGGATGATCAATACATTGCCCTTACGACTCCCCATGATGGCCGTTCAGTCCAGGTATACCAAACATTAAGTAAGGTAATCTCACAGGGAGACGGATATGAGGTACCTGTAAATGGGGCCAATGGACAAACTGGTCCAGAGTATGATAAGACCTTGTATAAGCTGCAGGAACACCCCGAGACTGATTATGAGAACGCACATGAATACCAGGACATTACGAATAGTGTAGTTGGAAGGAATATTTCACGTAATGAAAGTCCCGTACGTGGGATTCAGGTACAACCTGAGATCGACTATGAAGCAATACATGAATACGAGAACCCCGGCATAATTGAATGAAATATTCCGCGGTATGAGTGTCACATAGATGGGCTTCAGGAAATGTCTAAGACCGTCAATGTAATAACACATAAATACTAGTATGTGTTTGGGTTTAACGTTAACAGGTTTTAAAGTCAGGTTCTTAAATTAGAAATTACCCAATTGAGACCAAATTATAAAAAACATACTCAAAGAAGAGAGGTTAATGCCTTACGTCCATCTTTTTTATTAAGTCACGAATGTTCAAGTGCTTATGAAAAAAATTATGAATAATAAGTTATTTTTCAGAAATTAATATCAATTAATAGAATTCATTATTTTTTTGTTATTGAAAATTGATAACAATATTGTAAATATAATTCATGTATATACATGACTTAGCTAGAACAATTGTAAAATTTGCCTTGAGCGAGTGGCCTCTAGTCCCTGACAACTTAAGTCTTTGCAATCGCAAAGATTTAAAAGAAGAATTCGATAAATATTATGATTTTGTCCACCATTTAGTTGACAAATGAACGAGCAAACTATGTTCATTAAATTGTTTATATAACAACCAAATAACAATGTCAAATTTCGGGGTTGTATGTTTGGTCGGTCGAGTTTAGGTTGACAGTATGATTTAATACCAGCAGAAAAAAATGAGAGAAACCGGTCAGTGAAAGTTTGATTAAAAAATTGAAAACAAGAAATTCATGAATTGTTTAACTTAAACGAAACTCAAATTGGCAACACTGTCATGTGTCTTGCAAGCTCCTCTTCAATTTGCTCTGTACAGAAAATGTTTTCTTATTCATTGATAACGGTGTTGATATGTTTCATACAGGGATTGTATAAAGACATATGGTAATAATTATATTTAGGGTGAGTTATTATCATTTGTATTATTGTTACTTTTACTCTTTTTAATACTGGGTAGGACTATAAGTTTGAATTTCATGTTTCCCATATTTCATGTGCTTCCTCTCCTCCCCCCCCCCCTTTTCTACTCTTTTCTTCTCTCTCTCTCTCTCCATCTCTCTTTCTCACTCTCTCTCTCTCTCTCTTATAATATGCTTTAAAGTACACTGCATTGTTTGTGAGTGAGTGAGTATGGCTGAGTGTGTTTGCAAGATATTTATAATTGTTTTGTAATAAGTATGAATGTACATATTTTTGTTATAGTATGTTTTTATCAAATTTATATTCAATCGTATGTAAATGGACCCCATTTACAAGCTTTGCTTCTCAGTAGTCCATAGCCTGTCATCAATACCAATGTGATTGTAAATTGTGTTAATGATTGGCTGAATAAATTTATATTGAATTGAATTATTTGTATGAATTTGTAATATTATTTACAACGCATTTATTATTATGTGATAGTTAATCGTAGAAAACTTAAATGATGATGCTCAAATGCGAACAAAATATTGTAACTTTCAACAACAGATAGAAATGCGTATAGATAATGCAGAACGTATACCGAAACAAACCAATATTTAAACAAAGGGGGGGGGGGGGTAATTCAGGAGGAAGATGATATATCCAAAGTGACAATAATAAAAAATAATAATGATAAGGATAGTAATATTAATAACAATGATAATAATGACGATGTTTTTTTTGTTGCCCGTATCTGCCAGCTAGGCACTCGTGTCTCATGTTACAAAATAAGAAACATAATCAATTAAACCCCAAATGATAATTTGATTAATAATACATGTTTTTTTTGGTTTCATTTAGAAACGTAATGATGCTTTAAGCTGCATATTATTCTCGAATAAACAACAATTAATTTTTCTCGAATACAAAAATCTATACCGTCCTTCCAGACAATGAAAAATTATATCAGGAATAGTGACATACATGAGTGGCAGGTTAGTACAAAACTGACAAATTTGATTAAAAAAATGATACATTTTGAGAGGATTTTGAACGTTCAGTATTATTTTATTGAATTTCCCAAATCTTTTTCAGTCATGATGTTGCAATGTTGTTTTTGTTGTTGTTGTTTTAAATGGAGTCGGGCTAACCCGAACTAGGGGACAACTCGGCTCGCTGTGAAAACGGTCATTTTTGGCAGGTTTAGGGTTAGGTTAAGGGTTTGGGTTAGGTATAGGGTTAGAGTTAGGGTTAGGGTAAAATGACAAAAACCTGACCGTTTTTGCAGCAGGGCCGAGTTGTCCCACTTGTCCGAGTTAGCCCGACTCCATTTACATTTACATACGGAGTATCATATATAATACTTCAGAATATGATATACATAATGAATATCAACCATGATAAGCGATGACTGAAAGCGTAGCATATTGAGAAAAAAATGATATGATAATACAACTGTATATACAGAACATAGATTTAAAACGGATCCGGGCTGACTCGGACCCGGGGGCAACTCGGCCCCGCTGCAAAAACGGTCATTTTTGGGGTCATTTTACCCTAACCCTAACTCT
Organism: Strongylocentrotus droebachiensis; assembly: GCA_035222895.1. NCBI lineage: Eukaryota > Metazoa > Echinodermata > Echinoidea > Camarodonta > Strongylocentrotidae > Strongylocentrotus > Strongylocentrotus droebachiensis. Next base: position 73,888 of record JAVYIG010005391.1, on the reverse strand, counting down.
AACCCTAACCCTATACCTAACCCTAACCCTAAACTTAGCCCTAACCCATTCAAAAATGTTATTCAGAGATTGATTTTTTATAAAATGGCATTGGAGTGTCTAAAAACCCTGAAGAAAAAAACATTAAAGATTAAACTCTGTGGGTGCACTGTATGTAGTATTTAAAGTAAAAGAATATCAGAAAGTTCCGGAAGTTATTTGTAGTGTATTTTTGTGGGATTATAAAGAATGGCCTGATTTAGACGCTTGTCTCATGGCTAATTTTAGAATCATCGTAAAATATTTAGGGAAATCTGAAAAAAAAACCTTTTTAAACAAGAGGAAACACTTTCCGGCACTTTTCTCCATATTGCGGAAATGATTGCATGACATAAAGGCCAAGCGTACACTCTGATACAAGTTGTATTGAGGTTAATTGCAATTACGTACACTGTATACTAATAGAACAGGGAAAGAGCAATTCTGTGTAGTCAGTCAAGAAATAAATTATTTACACACTTTCCAAGTACACTGTCGCTCATACAGTTGGAATATTTTTTTTACCCCAATTTATGGAATTATTTTGAAATGATTGGAAACTTCTTTCAAAACATCCAGATCTGAAACAGTGATTCATTGAAGGAGACGAAAAGTCTAAACCTTCATTTGCCTCTTTGAATTATGTCATATAATGTTTAAAACAATGGATCACAAATTTGTTTTTTACTACATCCTCATGGCAATTTTCATTTGGGCACAAGCATCGTTGGCAGTGGAAACATATGGTGAGTGAGCTTTGTATTGATCTCTATTTCGGTTTCAGGACACGTTTCGAGTCTAAATGCATTATTTATCTGACACTATTCCTCAAATTATACTGTGTATTGCTTTAGCTTTGCAGTGTTTGATAGTTGTTTTCCAATATTTTTGATTTGGACATGTATATGTTTTTCCCAAATTTCACATGTTTTGTGTTAATGTTTACCTCAGCCAAATTATAAAGCATACTGCTGTTTCGTCTTTCCACAATGAAGTGGGGTAACGTTTATTTATATTGTCAATTGGTTTGATATGATTTGATAGAAAATGAGCAACTGGCGATGCAGGATTCTCATCATTAAAATACTATAAGTTTTCACGCATTTTTACTTTTTGGCACTAATATTGCTCAAGACCATCTTTTTTATCTTTCAAAACATTCAAAAGGAATATTAAAGAAATACGAATAAAACAAACAATCCCACAACGAACGAATATAAGCAATAAAATAAACATACAATATAGATGATAGACTCTATACGTATTGACTAATGGAACGAGTTTTTATTCTCTTATTTGATAATCGTTTAGATGACCTCTATGTCGGATGCTTCATAGATGACGGAACAAAGCGGGTCCTACCAGATGCCGTATTAATACATGATGATATGACAATTGAGCTGTGCATTGATTACTGCACAGTATTGAGTGACATTGACTCCGCTTACGCAGGGGTAGAGTTTGCGAATGAATGCTACTGTGGGGTTGCTGATAGGATCTACAGTCGACTTGGAGTGCTAGAAAACGGTGACTGTAATCTCGCGTGTGCGGGGAATAGAACTACTATTTGTGGGGGCTCTAACAGAATCTCTATTTATAACCGTAAGTTAAAGTATTTTCAGAACTGATAGAGACTTTCCAGTATCGCCTAAAGTAGCGGATTTGCGCTAACGGAGAAAAGTGTCATCCTCACTGGACATATTTCATTGTCCGTGATATGCCCACGAAAACAATACAGTTGTATCAAATATCATTTTTTCTATGGGCAATGTGAAAGGTAGATCACTATCATTGAAGAAAATTTGGTACCAACCTACATACGTTTTAAAAAATATAATCCAACTTGGATATTTACTGTACAAATCACTTTCGTGTGAGGACATGTATGTTATATATATTTTTTTCAATAAAAATATTGTAAGCAATCGACACACGTACCCGTAGTAAGGTGGATCCAGCCATTGAGGGTGCTATGGTATTACTCGGGGGTGAGTAGGAGGTGGGCAGGGGCAAGGGTAAGATAATTTAAGAGCTTGAATCATTTTAGACTTTTCAACATTCAATTAGGGGGGGGGGTGGGGACGTGGTGCCCCCCTGCGTACCATGTAGCCACGCTACTGCCGTGTGAACAATAGTGACCAAATGAAGGAAATATTTTGGCGATAACGCTTTTTAATACTGAATGTGTTTTATAGCTATTTAGGTTTTTGTGTAGACGCAAAATTACACTATGTCTTTTACATACACTGGTACCAAACTTCATATTTTTACATGCCAGTTTTCTATGAGATATAAAAAAAATATATATATATTTAAAGATCTTTGGTCCTACTTTCTTTCATATCCAGTCTTATAGTTGTGCCCAGCTATATTATAATTAAGAACCTATAGAACAAACAAAAAAATCAACCACATCTAACACGTCTAACATTTTGCAGTATTACTGATTAGGCCTCAAACAACTACTGAAACATCGTCTAGTTCAGTTACAGTATTTGACAAACGAACAGAAGAAAGCGATGAGAGCACAATCCCAACGTCAACACGTTCTACAAAATCAGGTAGGTACATACTTTTGGCTGACTTTCGCTAGCTATAGACCCTACAAAACATATACCAAACGTATTGAAAGATTTTCCATCAAAAAGTTTTTTTCGAGCATTGCGCTTGTTTATTACCGACTTTGGTAAATGCGCTTGCTTTACAGATATAGCATGTCTTCAGGCAGTATACTTTTGATCTTAATTCTTTCATTATTCCGTAAGAACCTAGACAAATATCGGTGCTAAAAATTGCAGATAAGCGTAACGTTACCAATAATAATATATATCATTTCATTCGATTTGATTATTACGATGACTTCATTACTTAGATCATATTGAAACAAGGATCCAATTAAACGAACTAATAAGAAAATAAGGAGAAACGAAATAAGGAATATGTGAGTTATAGCATTCTGTTAAGACGTTTTCTACTGAGTTCTTGTTATTTTTTGTTGTTAAATGTTGTATGGGCAAATTCTATATATTCACAACTTTGGACTAAGATGTATTTCTAGTAATACTGATGAGTCGTCCTGGCCCTTCAGACGCCCCTACAATGCTTCGTCATTAAGATAAATTATATGGATGGTTCGTTTATCATGCCAGTCCCATTAGACAAAAGAATACAGATATACATTCACCAAATAACATGATTAAGGTATTTGTCAATATATTATAATGTTATTTTGCTGCAATATTACTGTTCATTATCCATTCTAACGTGGGTCAATAAAATAAGCAATTATTTCTGAAATGATGTTCCTTTTGTGATTTCCTTATTGTTAAATTTGAAACAGGATCAAGCTTGGTGCCAACACTAATCTACATTTTGGTCCCGCTATTCGCTTTTGCTGTCATCGTGCTTATCGTGTGGTTGCTCTGTCGACAAAAAGGGTAAATTGTCTATTATTATAATTTATGGTGTTGTTAATTTCGGACTAATACATATCCATGAACTACACTCAAATCTATCGTTCATTACATCCAATTATCGCATTCTTTAGCATTGTAAATATGTTTTCTAAGGTAGGCCTGTTGAATTTATGAGCGATTATTCTAGAATAAGTTGTTTGAAAGGTTATTTACATTTTTCGTCATGAATAGATATAACATCCATTATTCTTTTCTGGGGGTCATCCCGTTAGAGGGACGAAACAAAGAAATACATTTGATTTTTGAAAAGAAGGCCCATGAGACCGACATCAACGACATCAGTCGACAGTCCATGAGACCGAAAACACAAAGGAATACTTGAGGGAAGATAGAGAAATAGAAAAATGTTTCTATTATGGTCCATCGGTCTTGTAAACCCCCTGAATAATGGCTCGCTTGGAACTTTCATTTGATTCATTCGTTCTAATAAATTACAAAAATGTCTTCATTATGATATCAGGCTCAAGCACGGGTCATCTCAAGGGATCGCCGTCTCCGAAAGGGCTGTGGAGAGTCCTGGAATGAGACATACCCCGACATTTGAATCGTCTAGTGTTCATGATCTCCGGATGACAGACGTTGCGGGTTGTCATAGCGGGAATGATCCATACATGGACCTTAGTACTCCCCATGATGGCCCTACATTACAAGTATACGAACCATTAAGAGAGGTGATCTCCCAGGGAGACGGGTATGAGGTACCTGTAAATGGGGCCAATGGACAAACTAGTCCAGAGTATTGTAAGACCTTGCATAAGCTTCAAATGCACCCTGAGACCGACTATGAAATCACACACGAATACCAGGACCTTACCAATAGTGTAGTTGGAAGGAATAATTCGATAGGTAATGAAAGTCCGGTACGTGGGCTTCAGGTACAACCTAAGACCGACTATGAAGCAAAACATGAATATGAAGACCCGGGCATAATTGGATGAAATATTCCGCAGTATGAGAGTCACATAGATGGGCTTCGGGAAATGTCTAAGACCGACAATGTAATAATAATAATAATAACACATGAATACTAGTATGTGTTTGGGTTTAACGTTAACAGTTTCTAAAGACAGGTTATTAAATTACTTATTACCCAATTAAGACCAAATAATAAAATATATACTCTAAGAAGAGAAGGTTAATTCCTTAAATCCATCTTTCTTTCTTTTTTAGGTCACGAATGTTTAAGTGCCTATGAAAAAATGTATGAATAACAGTAGTTATCAGAAATAAATATTAATTGATAGAATTCATTTTTTTTCGTAATTGAAAATTGATAACAAACTACGTAGTTTATGATTTAGCTAGAATAATTGTAATATTTGACTTGAGTGTGTGGCCTCAGGTCCTTGACAACTAAAGTATTTGCAATCGCAAAGATTTAAAAGAAGAATTTATTAAATATGATTTTTTCCACCATTTAGTTTTCAAATGAACAGGTAAATTATTTTCATTCAATTGTTCATATAACAAACAAATTACAATGTCAAATTTCGGGGTTGTATGTGTGATCAGTCGAGTTTAGGTTAAAGTTGCGTCTACATATTATCTTGTCATATTTGTGTATATGTCGGTGGTGAACGATAATTATGAAAGGAATGAAACGATGAATAACGATTGAATAAAGGGATATTTATAAAGGATAACCTCTGTACAAGAATAGGTTTTGTGTATGAAAGTCCGATGGCATGCATTTTCACATTGACTTCTGTCAATGAATATTTATATATTGCATCACCATTTCATCAAATAATATTCACACCCCTTGTAAATATTCTTATTTTCTTTTTTCTGTAGCTCAGGAATGAAAGGTCAACCGGTTTAAATTAGGGCCTTTGCCGGATACCTTTAAGTGCTAGATTTAATACATGTATCTACGTGTATCATTCTCAAGATACATGAATCGGGACAAATCAACTTTTTGACATACTTAAAATATCACAAAACTTGGTGAGGGTATGAATAATTTAGTTGTAAACTGTACATATATTTCACGATGTATTTTGAAAATCTCCCCCTATTGTGTTGCCAGCTACTAAAACCAATGTTATAAAATTGGATTTCGGCTAACTTGTACTTATGACGGTTTCGTGAAAGATACCCTGACGTTTCGAGATCTGTCCCGGTAGTTACGAGTAAGGAAGAAAAAGAGCATGGCTGATGCTATCACAACATCGACACTTACTCGAGTCAGGACATTATCTATTGTCCGATTTTTCCTGGAGAGAGATGGGAAAGGAAAAGGATTGAATGCATTAGTGAGAGTTATTACACCTCTTTTTGTAGGGCTACTCTAACCCAATTATTCATTTGATGCCTATGTATATACTTGTATTACTTCACTGAATGACCTGTTACATTCTGCACACTTACAATTAATTATTACGAATTTCGTGTATACAAATCCAATTTGATGTCTTAAACAGAAGGTTCATTGATTTAAATATAACTTTAATGTCAATTTTGCAAAGGTGACACTTTGATTGGCCAAGGTTATCAAAATCCAATGCTTGGAAACATTGGAAGTAATGGTTATTAACGATTACAAAACGCTTAGATACAGCCCCGACAAAGCACCTGAAAAGCTATCCGGTCGCTGCTGAGATATGACATCACATGTTGAACATGATGTGCACAAGCAGACGATGTCCCATGACATCTCACACAATTTCAGTGCCTGTCTTGTCATCTTTTCTTCAGTTATTTCTATTACTTCAATTCAATACAAGATACATGACAGTATTGCCAATTTGAGTTTCATTAAAGTTAAACAATCCATGAATTTCTTGTTTTTAATCGTTTTTTTTATATCAAACTTTCACTGTCCGCTATTTCTCATTTTTTCTGCTGGTATTAAAACAAACTGAACATCAGGATGGACTTTCCCTTTAAAGGTTGACTAAATTACGAATTCATGTTGACTTTTGTTGATGACCTTTTGATGTACATTTATGTCATATATTTATATATTTTTTCAAGTACTTTTGTTCTACCTGCTAAGCTCGATCCACCCCTAAAGTCATCATGAATGGGAAATAAGGTACTTAAAGTGCGGGTTCATAGAAAATCACAAATATGGCAAATAGCGTATTACTAGAAACTGGTAAGCTAACAGATGGCCATCATGCAAGTTTGAGGTCAACTGCATATCGGGTGATCTATAAAAAATACAAATAAAACAACCTCCATAGCATCTGGGATATGCGAGAGATTCGCCGGAAAAATAACGATGTTTTAATGCCGTCACAATATGAACCGATCCTGCCCAAGCAGACGACATCCCATAAAGAATGAATATAATTGCAATGCTTTTATTTGTCAAATTATAATGAGATTAGTGTATAATTATATTAAAATGTGATAGAATTTTACACCATTAAAAAAGAGATATGACCCCCAATCTGATAAATTAATTCTTTTGTTTGTAAATACACTGGATAGGGGTTAACGAACACTCAAAGAAACCACACTTTCAAATTAAAAAACCTCCGGAATGATAGCATGGATGTAATTTTTTCCCTCTTGAAACGCCGAACATGCCGCGGTGTTTGCAGCTGAAAATACAATGGCGTCTTATTTTGTTTACAAGCGACATATTCCTTTATTTTTGTATCGATGCATTTGTCATCAAAATAAAATCATGCGCGGGGTTTATAGTGAGGCAATAGATTATACATTTAGCCTGACGGCAGTGAAGTAAGAGAAAGAACTCAAGAGAAGAAAATGTGTGAGATGTTATGGGACATCGTCTGCTTGTGCATGAGTTAGTGTCGATGTCACGGTATGCAGTTAATTAATGAAATGCATGAGTACTCCTTTTTTCTTCTCCAAACGCATTCCTCAGCACTTCCCTGTTTACCTGTTAACCTGTATTAACATGAGCACACTAATCTCATGGACATGTCCCTGCTAATCCAGAGCCTTTCAAGTGTCAACAGACGTCATTACACACATCTTAAACAAGTGGAGAATTCTTTACTTTTTAAACAAAGAAATACGGGTTGTGTAAATATTACTGACATCCGCTTTATCCAAGTTGGCATTCTTTCCGCGGTTCATGTGTTTTTTGTGCGAGCTGCATGACGAGCACATCTAAAACAGACAGACTTAAGTAAACAGATGTACATGTAATATGAATCGCATACAGTGAAATACACTTCTTTGAGGAAGTTTACGAGTTGCAATGCCAGTAAATGCATACATTGTAATCGTTGGTGTTTCATTGTAGCAATATATACAGCAGATCGTCATAATATGACAATCTGGGTAATGATATGTGCTCTCTTACCATTGATATGCGGAACTCACATGAATCCAGTTTTAACAATGGTAAAGACTTTGCTCGAGAGGGGAAATAAAGCACTCTAGCACCTTTCAAACTATCGCAAAAAGGATGCGAAAGAGGATATCAAAGAAAAAGCGGTGCCCCTTCATGAATGGAGTTTATGAAAATAGACATTCGTACTCTTCATTGGGTTACAGTACTACTGGGACAGTAAATGTCATCTTAAGGTATTGGCTCTGAACCAACTTTGCCGATGCTTGTTGTAGGTCATCGTTATATGGGATCAGACATCACAGACCAAAGGGGAGACAGTTAAAATTATTGTAGCAATGAGATCTCCTGATTTGGGGGGATTTTTTAAATTTAAATAAACAAAACGCTTCCAAGCAAATTTATTTGACACCGTGGTTGCTTTTCCGTGTAAAATATTAATCAATAGAGCGAAAACCATGCTGCCATAATATTCGATGACTCTTCTTCGGATATTGGTATCTTAAAAATAATAAGGGCCACATTCTCCTAGCAAGCCTGTAAAATACACTGATAAGAGTTCAAAAGCAGTTATTTAGAAAGCTGCGAGTCAGAGCATGTACAGATCAGTGTACACCTCGTCACCACACAAATACAAGTGTGAAAGGAGCTCAATACTTCTGTTTTTGCACTGCGCTTGACCTCTTTTGGGAGTTCTGAGCGCGTTCTCAAAGCATTTACTCCTTTCAACCTTATCTCCTGACTGTACTACAACAATGGATTCTAGAGACTGACATTAAAAAGTGATGATAAAAGATCCACATTGAGTAAACAGCAGGGAAAATCGGGTAAGTGGTTAGGGGAAGTCCCTTTCGTCATTGTGATATGATAGTCTCTTATCCATGCGTTCATGATGAGTGTTTATAGTTTTATACTCTAGCTTTCGGACGGTTAGAGGAGGGGAAGGTGTGGTATGTGCCATAGCTTATTTCTGGTCGGTGTCATGGTGAAATAAAGTCCATTATGGCAAATAAATAAAACCTTTGACACAGTCACAGTAATGATCTTCGTACCGAGTTTTATCCACATAACGAATAGCCTACTTTCAAACCAATTAAATGTGATTTCCCTATATTTAAAAATTGGCACCGCCTTCTTTTCACATGTTCAAAGATATCATCTCCCTAACTTCGGATAATGTCACAGGTACGATATCGTCTCACAAGATATTGTGAGATAATGCGAGGCATTCTTTTACACTTTACACAGAACTTGATTCTTAGAGCGTTTTTGTCAGGGGAGTCTTACAGGATGAATATATCAGAATCTTATTGACCTACATGTATCGTTTCATTGACTCAATTTCCTAAACATCGCATTCACAACTAATGTGATCGGGGAGGTGGGACCAGAGACGTGCCCTGGTTGGACACAATACCTTTTATAAAACCCAACATGCCCCGAAAAAAGTGTGATATGCTAGCCTATTATAACAGTCGGATGGTATACAAAGTTTATTTTCATATGATTATTCTATTCATTATGAAATGGGCTCTTCGCGCGCACAGAAGAAGCAGACAGAGTAAATACACTCGTTTAGTCATTCACGTTATGCTTGAGAAAGGAAACGTGCTTTGAGGAAGTTCAATTGTATAATTACCAGCAAATGGATAGAGTGGACATAAATGCATTCATTGATGTGCGAACAGTTCTTTGAAGGTAGACTGCATTGCAATTAAAAAACAAATTAAACTTGATAAACATTTTTTGTATATCACAGGGCAGCAGGGCGAATATTTCGCTATCTGATACAATTATGAGTTCAACAGTTTAAAGGCTTGTTTATCTTCGGGGAAAGGACATATCTAATATTCTAAGACAACAAACATATTTATGATATCTGCGACAATAAATATTGTCATTCAACTGCGGACAAATTGGAAACTTCTTCCAACACATCCAAATCTGAATTAGTGATACATTGAAGGAGAGGGAAAGTCGAAACCTTTCAATTGTCTCTATGAGTTATGCCATAGAGAATTCAAAACGATGGATCTTAAACTGGATTGTTACTACATCCTCCTAGTCATCTCCATTTCGGCTCAAACATCATCGGCAGTGGAAACAAATGGTGAGTGAGCTTTCATGCATCTCTATTTTTGTTTCATGACACATTTCGACACGCAGGCTTTGTATTATATATCTGACACTATTAGCTAAATTACTGTATATTGCTTTAGCTTTGCACGTACTATTTGATAGTTGCTTTCTAATATTTTTAATCTAGACATGTACATGTTTTTCGCATATTTTACATCTTTTTTTAATAATGTTTACCTCAGTCAAATTAGGATGTATAATGCTGTTTTGTCTTTCCTCAATTAACAATATACATTAGTTCAGTTAGAACTTAGACTAGAGAAAGCAAATTCCAAACTCAATATATAAGAAAAGATATAAACTCTTAGTTATTTATTTTTAACACTTCTTTAGTATAGAAAATTAACAAGGACGAACAAAAAATTGGCAATCATATTTTTGGCGCCGTAAAAAAAACAATGTAAAAACCTGCCCTTTATCAAATGATAACCCCATTTAGATACATATCCAGAAAAAAATGACAATACATATGCATATAATAATATGTATTGTATTATACAATAAGGTTGAACTGTATTTTATCATTGTAATGGCGATTCCATTTTCTGACATAACATACACCGCTTCCTGCCTGGGAGTGAATGACATTGGATTTAAATAGAATGATATCAAAGGCTTGCAAACTATTCAGATTTCAGATGAGCTGTTGATCTAAAAAACTGATGGCGGACACATTTTGGTCCCTAAAATGCTAATAGCAGTAGTAGTAGTGGTACAGGTGCTAGAAGGAGTTGTAGTAGTAGTTGTTGTAGTTTCAATAGTAGTAGTAGTAGTAGTAGTAGTAGTAGTAGTAATATTTAGCGGCGAAACAGCCGCTATTATTATTAGTACTAGTGATGGTGGTAGTAGAAGCAGTAGTGGTAGAAGTAGTGGTACAAGTAGTAGTAGAAGTGTTAGTAGTAGTTCTAGTAATATCAGTAGTAGTAGTAGTGGTAGTGAGCACTATTTTCTTTTGGCCCTCGAAAATTTGAAAGAATCGCACCCCTCCCCCACCCTCCATAAATTAACGTGTTTTTACACGTTTTTTTCCCAAGGGGAGAAGGCCCAGGCCTCCCCTGGATCCGCCACTGATAGTAGTAGTAGTAGTAGTAGTAGTAGTAGTAGTAGTAGTAGCAGTAATAGTAGTAGTAGTAGTAGTAGTAGTAGTAATTGTAGTAGCAGAAGTAGAAGAAGTAGAAGTGGTAGTGGTGGTGGTGGTGGGGGGACATAGTGGACTGGATATAATAATGCTCCTTACTATGAAAGCTACTGATCTTCCACCTCCTCCTCCTCCTCCGCTTCTCTTCCCCCTCTTCATGCTGCTAGCTGCTATGACTGAAATGCTGTTGCAATGTGAAGGCTAACCTCATGTACCGTATAGTATTCAATACCATGCAACTAAAAGATCAAATTTGTATGTCATGGGCTCATGGCACCTTACAGTTAGATTGGTTAACGGAACATCGCGCTATGAAGGTACTATCGAATATAGTGCAGATGGAGAGACATGGAACATACTTTGTGGACAGCAAACGAATTTAAACGAAGTGAAGGTTGTCTGCAGACAGCTGGGCTTTCCCGGAGCAAACAGATACATGGCGAGTTCTCCATTTGGAAGTGTGAGCTCGAAGCCAAAGATCAGTTTCAGCTGTATAGGAGGTAAGTTGCGGGTTGCGGGTCCATACTTAGGAGCAGGGCTCAAATTATTATTTTTGTCCACGGGGGCTCTTCCCCCCCCAAAAAAAAAAGAGCCCCCGTGAGCCTTCTCACGGGGGCTCTTTTAGTACTGACGGGGGCTCTTTTTTATACAAATTTCCATTGAAGTGGTACCTATGATACTCCTCAATTATTTGCTATTTCATCATTATCATTTTAATCAGCACTTTCCCTCTTACAAATTTACAAGCTACATAGCTGTCACTGACTTTCATCCCGTGATGACATTCTCTCGATTTCTTTTCGTTCTGCACATCATTTCCTCCTCATTATTCGGAGCAACCTTTACATTCTTTCTTTACTGAGCGATTCTGTTTTTGGTGCTTTTTTTTAAAGGCGCGGATCCACGGGCCGATTCTAACGGCCTCCCAAACCGGTAAAAAAAATAGGATAATAACGTAAATTTAACCTAATAACAACCCCCCCCCCTGACCTGACAGTGACATAAATGCGGCATCAAAATATTTGTGCTTCTCTGACCGTTATTAAATGCCTAAAACCCCTGAGCTTCCGGGTCTCTACCCCCTGAACCCCCCACACAAATTTACGCTCACTACCCTCTACCTGATCGTAAATACTTCAGCCCCCCTCCCCCAATTTGATAATCAATTTTGGCACAAAAGTACTACGGGAGCTGTTTCAGTGACATACCGTTCCACACTATGACATATCTTCTTCTCCCCTTGAAAACGAGAAATAAAACAAGGTCATTAAAAAGGATTAAGCGACAAATAATGAATGTGATTCAAATTGATGCGAATATTTGTTTGAATAAGCACTGCTTTTCACCAGAATCTTCTTTGTAAAAACAACTTTTACAAATCTCAGCCATGCTTACTGAGTTGAGACGTTCCATTCAATTTAAAATACTGATTAAAGAATACACTTCTGCTAATGTGAAAGTAATCTTACAACACAGTGGCAGAATTGCATGGCTGAGATTTTTAAAAGTCGTTTTTACAAAGAAGATTCTTGTGAAAAGCATTGCTTAATATTTAAAAACTCCTTGCATCAATTTGAATCACAATGATCATTTTGTCCCATGATTCTTTTATTAAACAACCTTGTTTTCTTTTTTGTTTGCAGGGGGAGAAGTAGCTATGTCACGTTAAGAAATCACAAAGATCAGTAATATGCGTATAATATACGCCTATTATAGGCCTACATATGATAACCGAACAAAATGTTGATCATCAGAATGTCATTTTGGAATACCTCTATACAAATGCCCGATCTTACTGTGCCGATACCACATTGTATTTAGCCCGTATCAGTATTAGTATGAGCCAATATAAAGTTATTATTTTTTATTCAGTTCAGTATAATGCCTTTCCTCACAAATTATTTCGCTATTTTTTTAGGGTTGAGACGCTAAGAAATGGTTTCAAACGTACATTACAGAAACCCTGAACCATTGCATAATGATGGTGGTTCTCTCTCTCTCTCTCTCTCTATTTATTGTAATCATGCATTATCATCTACATATAAAGCAGCAACACAAAACTTAGGGTTATCTGGGACAGGTGAAAGTGAGAGTATAAAAAAAATTAAAAAATTAGTGGTCCTCCTCTCCAGCATCCCCCTGCTTTAATATTCACCGGCCGCCTGAGTCGGCGCAAAAATGTTAAACCCCCTAACCCCCCCCCGTAGATCTGCCCATGTTACCATATCATTCAACGACATTTTGTTCTTCATCTTCTTCCCAATAGGGACTTTTAGATTTGCGTGGACGTGGACGTGTTACGTCCTAAGGCACTGGCAGTCACATGTGACGTCCTTTTAAGTCAAACGTTGCAGTCCAAGTTCTCGTCGTGCAAATCTAAAAGTCCCTAATTTTGATTTACTGGTCGAGGGTCACTATTTGCTGGTCATTTGAAATCACCAGATTTCAGCGGGTTTACGCTTTTCACGACAAAAAACTTCTCCATGACAATGTTTCTGCCCTTGCGCGATCGCCTCCAGCTCCAGCAGATATGGGGCGGCAGCGTGAACACGTACCCTTACTAACGGCACAGTAGGCCTATAACCACTGCTGACGGCAGCACTGCACTGCGAGCTGAATCGGTACTAATACTCATAGCACGATAAATCTTGCACGCTAATCTAAGTTCCATTTCATTGGTTTAAGGTTTGAAAATTGAAACTCAATATTGTGTTAAAGTTATAACAGAAAAGATAATCTTTATTTTATAATTCCACAGGGGCGATTTTTAATTTTTCAATCGCCCCCGTGAGCAACCTGACAGGGCGATTATGTAGCTCACGGGGGCGTATCGCCCATCGCCCTCATGTATTTTGAGCGCTGCTTAGGAGCCCATAACAGGGCGACGGCTTTTCTTTTCTCATGAGGCTAGGTGAGGGGGGGGGGGGGGGTAAAGCATGGAAGTACAGACCGAACATGCCTATTTGGGAAAACGTGGCAAGACTGAAAATTTTATCATTACACAACTGAGAGTTTTTATAACGTTATATTTTTACGATTTACATTATGAGAGGTGGATGTTACCCCCCCCCCCTGGGATATATATCTAGCAAGGATTTTGCGATGCTAGCTCTAGACTGTCATGTTGGAAATGTTCAGGGTGTTCGACACCATTAAATATTTTTAAAAAATCTCAATCCCAGTAGGGAGCCTAGTCATTTTTTTCTTTCCCCATCATAACACGGAAGAATTAAACACTTCAGGTCCCCCTTCTTTCTCACTTCAAGTACTTGTTAAATGTTTACCAAAGCTCCATCCATCTGAGCCATAATGGCTCACACGAAAAATATGTTTTTCATAGGAATTTCTTATTTCGTTAATAGTAGCTATCTGTTAGCCAGGATAATACAGTGCGTATACAAAAAAGTGTACTTAACTTTGGTAGCTCCTAATTAAAAAGTCATAACCAATGTGACGTTAGAAATAATGTTAACGTAAATAAATGAGCAGTTGTTTCTTGGAATGAAATAACACACACATAATGGCTTTTGACCTTCATTCGTAGCTTGAGCCCAAACTTAGTGCAAGAGGGTTTTGACAATACTTTCCGAAAAGCCTGCTGCTCAGTCATCCTTGGCAGCACAATTATGAAAATGTTATCATTATATAGGACATTAGTTATTTCTTACAATAGAAAATGAGTTAAGGTATTAAACATAGGTTATAGGTTATAACGTTGTAATTAGAAACTACCAAAGTTGGGTTAACTTTTTTAGTGGAATGCAAATTACTGGTCATCCTGGGATCTCAATTATTAATGTGTGTGTGTGTGTGTGTGTGTGAGTTTATGTGTGTATGTGTAACTGTGTCAGATATGTATCAAACAAATATTATTTACGCGACTCAGCTTCGAACCAGGTTCCATCAGAGTCTTTATATTAGTGAAAAGAGTGACCATTAAACCAAGTCACACTTGTTTCACTTTAATCAAAAATCAGTGAAAATGGTGAATGCATTCAACATCACTTTGAATTCGAGCATTAGCTGGCGGTGATAATTTCTTATGTAATTGATGAATTCAATGAAAACGGAATAAAGTTGTACTAATGACATTTCCTATATTTGTATGATCTTTTCCTAGACGAGACTTTACTTGAGCAGTGTCAATTTAACAGTCTTTGTTCATCGACCACTACTGCAACACTAAAATGTTACGGTAGGATTCGGAACGTAATATATCAAACATATTTTTAAGTTGACATCCAATATCAATGTTATCTCCCTTAGTATTATAGTCAGATACAAAAATACATTACTCTGTGTTAAACATAACCGAATTGAATGTTCACATGATTAACCATCATGATCCAATCCTGTTTCTTCTTTTAAAAATATTAAAGCATTAATTACTCATACTCATATCCAGGAAAACAAAAACAAAGAAAACAAAAACGGAACTTACAATTAAAAATGCAGTTTTAAAAGATTATGTTTTTTATTTGTATTATTCTTATTAACACGATCACTGTTGTCGCTGTTTTTTTAAGAAGTATTGATCTCTTTATTTAGTATTATTTTATTTAATTAGTCATTTTCCTTTGTTTTGAATATATCATTATGAGTGATGCAACTACACCCTATTGGTCCTATACCAATTTGAAACGATGGAAATGTGGTCATTTTGATAGGGCCAATAACACAATGCTACGTGTACAATACATTAGGGTTTAAATTTTGAGCAATCATATACTGGTACTCATTTTATGTATAAATTGTTAATGATTTGTGGGTAGTTTTGCAACTTAACCGGTCCTTTTTACGGTATCGAAAAATTGACTTTTCATTTGCATTTATCAGATGAAAGGTATCTTGGATGTTTCAAAAACAAAGGGGGAGATCGAATTTTTCCAGCAGACAATCGACTTATTTCACCTAACATGACAATCCAGATGTGCATCGACTACTGCAAATGTTCAAATATCAACTATGCCTACGCTGGAGTGGAATACAGTGCGGAGTGCTACTGTGGTGTGGCTAACGCAAATTACAGTCGTCATGGAGGAGGGAACGATACGGACTGTCAGTACCTGTGTATGGGTGATATGACCAGTTCTTGCGGTGGTTTGGGTTTCATCGCAGTTTTTGATCGTAAGCCGGTTTCTAATTTTTTTAATATTTTGTGATTAAAGCCTCTCTAAAGTGTTGAAAATTAAGTCGAAAGTTGATGAAAGAAAATCTTGGTTTTCTGAGAATAACAGAAAAACAAAATTAAAATATTCTTTTATCAATAATTGTCTTAAAAAAACATTTGTTTTGGGGTAATCGTTGCAGCAGTTTGTCTTCAATTACATACCTTCATATTATGAAACAATTTAAGTGAAATTTTACAATCGTATTTTTGGCAAATTCACGGCTCCAAACACTTAAGAGGGGCTTTAAAATTGATTGTATTTTTTCGAATTATCTTTAACTCTTACCGTGCCAAGATGTTTTGCTTGAGTCGAAATTTGACCAAACCGCGAACAATGTTTACTTTTTAAACACCAGCACATCTTCACCCGATCCGTAAACATATTGCAGAAAATCTACAGGATTTACTGAATTCACTGTTTAATGTAGGAGTGAGAGAAATCCCCTTCGAAATCCGAAATTTTCTTCTACATTCTTTTGAAGTATAAAGTAATAGTAAGATATTTAGAAAGCTGGACTAAAGCTCTTGACCATTATATTTTTTCCCCTTCCAATTTCAGTGAATGTATCAGTCATTACAAATTCATCACCAAGTTCCAATGTACCATGTACCACAACTCTCATGCAAACAACCGATCAAGAGGCGTCAACTCTTTCAACAGGTCTAACGTCAAGAAATGGAGTATTTCAGTCTGGTAATTTTTGTATTCAGTATTTTACGTTTGCATCGAAACAGATAACGATACAGAAAACTGGATAGGACATGCAGATATTTCTCACTATTTAAGGAATTCATAAAGTCGCCATACATATCGTTTTCAAAGGTACCGTTTCCTAGGATTTGCAGTACTATAACAAGAAATAATGCTGTTACTGCATATTCTTTGCTCGAATCGCATAACTGTCCTGCCCCCCACCCCCCCCCTCCCCCCAAGGCATGCAGATTGCGGTCTAAGATATTTCCGGTAATGCGCGGCACAGGTCTATGTCAATAATTTGCCAAATGGTCTATCGTTTGTGCATTTCATTACAAAAAAAATCTATAACGAGGATCATTAATAATATTACCCTCTCTCTACATTTACATATATAATATATCACACCTGCTGTTATAAAGTTGATCAAGTTTGGGTCTCTTCCCCACAGTGAATCTACAAAATGAAGGTCGAATCATTCATTTTTATTCTATACCTTTATTTATACTGAGAGAGTTACCCTGTCTAAATAAAACGAATAAATAAATAAATAAAAAAACCTTTCCATGAAATTCGTGTATCACATTTCAAATTGGTCAATCTGGCTATCATACAATTATGATAATGCCATCTCTATGCCCCTGATTATAATTCGAACAGATCCCTCGACCATTGCTGGCGTACAGTCTACTTTGATGACTTCGAGTCATCAGCCCGTTACAGGCGACAAGAGCAGCATTGGTATGTACTCTGTTCTTGATGTTTGTAAAGAATGTTCTTTCTATTCATAATAACAAAGCACCTGGAAGCGACGGCTTGAGTGTAGAGTTCTACAAATGTTTTTGGTCGGAGGTAAAATATTTAATAATAGACTGTTTGAATTAAGGGTACGGTAAACAGTGTTTGTCACCTAGTCAAAGGCAAGCTGTTTTAACATTGTTGTTTAAAAAGGGAAATAAAATAATTCTAGATAATTGGAGACCTATATCCCTCCTAAACGTAGACTATAAATTATGTGCACAAGTTTTATCAAAACGATTACAAAATGTTATAGGTGGTATCATTTCCACAGACCGGCTTTATTGAAAAAAGGTCCGCAACATTAAATGTCAGACTGACTCAGGATGTTATTGATTATTGTTTAGATAAGAAGTTGCCTTGTATTATTATGTTTCTAGATTTCAAAAAAGCATACGATAATGTTAGCCACTCATTTTTACTACGCGCTTTAAAGAAGTTTCAATTTAAGGAAGGTTTTATCAAACGGGTTCGAACTTTGTATAGTAATGCAAAGGGGAAGGTGATGAATTACGGATAGATGTCAAATTCTTTCTCTATTGAGCAAGGGGTAAGACAGGGATGCCCATTGTCTTCTTTAATTTTCGTTATTGTAGCAGAATTTCTAGCATGTAAGATCCGACAAAACGAAGATATGAAAGGAATTGATTTATTAGGTACTGTATTATCCGAATTAAAAGTGTCTCAATTCGCATATGACACAACCATTTTTGTAAATAGTTCAAAATCATTAAATAGGTTATGGAAGAGGTCAGAAATTTTGGAGCTGTGGCAGGTCCTCAAGTAATTGGGATAAGACTAAAATAATGAAGATCAATACAGATTATGCGAATGGAGAATGTGGGGAAAGTACTGAACAACCAATCAAATATTTGGGAATATATGTCGGGGAAAAATAAAAGGGAAAATGAACGTTTAATTTGAGATGACAAAATCGAAAATATCCAAAATATATTGAAAGACCGGAAACAGAGAATTTTAACGTTTTATGGTGAAGTGGTTGTTATTAAAGCCTTAATCATTTCACAAATTGTCTATACAGCAACTGTAGTACCTGCTCCTATTTTTATTATTAAATCATTGAATAAAAGAATATATGCTTTTCTCTGGAGTTCAAAAAGAGAAAGAGTGAAAAGAAATGTCTGTATAAATAAACAGTTAGATGGTGGTCTTGATATGGTAGACATTGAATCGAAAATAAATTCTTTGTATTTATCTTGGATAAGCAAATTATTGGATGAACAAACTTGTAGATGGAAATCATTATTCAGATATTGGATTGACAGGATTGGCTTTTTTCCAGATATTTTACGATATAGTTTGAATAAGAAAGATATGAAAATGATGTGTATACAAAAAGGACTGTCAGAGTATTATCAAAATCTTCTTGTTGCATGGTCAGAATTCAAATGTCGAAGTCTAGTTGATGTAACAGAAATAGAAGAGGAGATATTATGGAAAACAGCCATATTAGATTAAAAAATTCTACATTATTGTTTTCAAAATGGTACGTAGCTGGAATTTCTAAAGTAAAGCACGTGATTACAAATTGTATTTGGAAAAACTCGTTTATGTTAAATAGAAAAGTTGGTATTCATCAATTATTATTTGAGTTCGAATATGCAAAATTGAAGAAATGTTTCCCATGATATTGGTTGAATAAATTATATGTTTGACAGAATGTTGAATTAATTAGTAAACAAAACGATTCGAATTTAATTGAGGTAGCTACAGGAGATTTTGTTGATATATCTAGTTTCAAGACGAAACATTATTATTTATCCCTCCTGAAACAAAAACTTCAAAAACCAAATGTTACACGTTACTGGGAATATTACTTGAACTTACCTGTTTCTTTCAAATGGCAGAATGTATTCAATTTTTAAATTTCAACATATAGGAAATAATATGATAAAGCAAGTTAATTTTAAAATATTGCATAACATATTTCCATCAAAACATAATTAATGCAGATGGCGTATAATGGAAAATGACCAGTGTGATATATGTAAAGAAACAGAAAATACTTTTCATGTCTTGTTAAAATGTAACAAGGTTAGAGTTTTTTTGAAAATTATTGAAAACTTATATTATAATTACTTTCATGAACAAATACAAATTAATAAAAAAGCATTAGTAATAGGTTATTTTATTGAAAAAAAAGGAAAAATTTGTGATAAACTTCTTGTTAATTTTAGGACAATACATAAATATACATAATGTATATTAAACTTCGGTGTGATGGAAAAGAGTATAATAGTAAAAGTTTGTTCATTAATTTCAAATTAAAACTACGATATTATCTAGCAAATAAACAAAGTTTTTTATTTTTTTAACGAAACACAAAGACATTTTTCAAGAAATGTTGAGGTTATAACTATTTATTTAAATGCTTTATCTTTTTTTGGTTATTATGTTAAAATGTAAATTGATGTAAATATATATGAAATGTGAAAACACCTCGGTAAGAGGACAAGAAACAAAATCATACAATTATGATAATGCCATGCCCCTGATTATAATTCGAACAGATCCCTCAACCATTGCTAGCGTACAGTCTACTTTGATGACTTCGAGTCTTCAGCCCGTTACAGGCGACAAGAGCCGCATTGGTATGTACTCTGTTCTTGATGTTTGTAAATAATGTTTTTTAATTTTGGGAAGATCATTGTGGGGAAGGCAAATTAGATAAATAAACAACCATTCCGTTTTATTTATTTATTCCGTTTTATTTAAACAGGGTAGCCCCGTCAGTCACTCATCTCTATCACTTTTAGAATGGCATTTCGAAAATCGATAGGGCTCTTTTATGAATGCTTGCCTCTTGATTTTTCTGTCCTCAGAAATTAAATAGACATATTGAGCACCTGACTTTACACTTCAAGTACTTCTTTCATGTATTTTTTCCCGTCATCTTTTGGTTCAATTATTTGCTGCATTTGCATTTTCATTTTCCATTTGTATTCTATTTTACAGGATTATATGCAGGTGCTGGCGGAGGAGGCGCATTTTTTCTGATACTTATCATCATAATAATTGTTTGTGTCACATGTAGACGCAGGTAAGCCTATAGTAAGAATTAATATATCTCAAAATTATAAATGTCATGAAATATTTATTTAAGAAATGAAATTAAACAGTGTATTAAAACTTCATAGGCACATGGATGCTCGATAAATATAGGACTTCAGAACAACACAAAACAAAACAAAACAAACCAAAACAAAGCACAAGAAAATAAAGATCAGCGTAAAAAGTGTTGTTTGGTCGTATTGTTCAGTCGGGTCACATTATATTTTTAAACTTGATGTGTACTTAACATATTCAGTCCTAACTAGTCTCCGTTTTCAAGTTTTACCTTCGCTGTCCATAGTTTCCACACATTTTTTGTCCCGGGGAATAGTTTGTTAGCTAACTGCGCCATTCTGGTGTTGCTACTATACACCAGGGGCGTAGACAACGGGGGGGGGGGGGGGGGGGGGGGGATGAGGGGGATGCATCCCCCCACCTCACAAGGTGGGGGGGGGATGGCATGTACAATCATCCCCCCCAGGTTTTGGGGAATGATATTTGCTTACTTAATAAGTCATAATGATGATAATAATAGTAATAATAATAATGATAACAATTATAATATTAATAATAATAATAATTATGATGATGATAATAATAATCCTCATCATTATTGTAATTGTGTTTATTGTTATTAGCCGCATTCACACGGTGAAAGCCAATTCAGACGGTAAAAAAAAGAAAATCTTACAAGTATTTTGTGGTTATCTTGTGGTTTGGAAACCACAAGATAACCACAAGATTAAACGGATCAACGGGGGGTTTAGGGGGTTTAAACCCCCCCCCCCCCCTTGGGCGGCCCAAAAAACAAACAAACAAAAAAAAGGGGAAAAAAGAAAAAAAGAAAAGAAAAAAAGAAAGAAAAAAGAACGCACGCTGGAGAGAAACCCTTTCAAGTGCAAATATTGTGAGAAGATATTCAACTCATCTGGTAACTTAACCAAACACATGATAACTCTGGATATAACTGTGTATTTAACTGTTACTTGATTTAAAAAGACGTTATCATGCACTGCTTTTTATGGTCTCCATTGTGTTAATAGATGCCAGGAAAACATCACTTACGGGGTTCAAATAAACACCCCCCAAAAAATCGGCTCGCCGCTTCGCGGCTCGTGGACGATGCTCCGCATCGTCATTATTTTGGTCAACCCCCCCTTAGCAAAAAGCTAGATCCGCCCCTGAGTCATCCCCCCAGGTGTACGAACCTGTCTACGCCACTGCTATACACGTTGATGGTATATTAGTTGGCAATCGAGCTTATAGACTTATTCACAGAACATTTGTTGATCTGCTGTCTGGATAGTGGTTTCGATTATACACATAAACACAAATACACATTGCATGTGGCAAATCTTCAATTATGGAAGCGTTTGTTCTGCTCATGACGTTATCACATGACCGCCGGAGGCCGGAATCCTTCATTTTTATAGAGGCGGCTTAGTGTTAACAAAGACAACTGAATAAATATTTTTTTACAAATTATCTAACATAACATAATGCACATAATTATCGGAAATATGTTCTTTTTGCATCCTTGTGCACTCTATAAAAAAACCTAGACAAATACAAAAAATAATAAACCTTTAATTTTTTTGTGGGGACGGGAGGGGGCGCCTGCCCCACGTGCCCCCGGATCCGCCTTCGTGTATTTATGACATGTATTCTCCCCCATTTTCGTTCCTCTTCTAACAGAAATAAAGAGAAACGATCACGCGCTACTGACCAACCATTAACAAAGATGATTTCTTCTAAGGACGACAATAAAGAACGTAATAGACCTACCGACGAGGAAGAAGATCCTTGCTATGAGAACAAGAGTGCAGAGACGGAACGCGACTATGAGAACATGACCGTGGACAATAACGAACTTACCTACATGAACTCGGAGAAGAGATCTACCATGAAAGAAGCAACACACGACCGTGCAGCTCTCTATGCCATGCCCGACCTATCAGCTAAAACCTCATCTCGACCTAAAACGTACACCTCGCCACCAAACGATGCAAGTGATCCGTCGTTGCTGTACGCTATGCCAGACAGAAGAGCTAAGACTGTGTACTCGGGCAACGATAAAGCAGCGCTGGGGGAGGATAGCCTCCACGCGCTTTACGCCACTTCCACGAAAAACCGCTTGGAGCCGATCGGTATGGAGGCATCAACAGATGGGGAGGGCTTGTACGCGCTACCAGACAAAAACCCGCGTGACCACGTGACCCAGAATGGCGCCGGGAAGCGTGATGATGTAGAAGCCATGTACGCCATGCCAGATAAATCACGACGGGGCAATGATGTTGATAAGACTGTAATGATAGAAAATGATATATACACATAGAATATTATAGGGAAATAGAGAGGGATAATGGTCTTGCTGTTTTTTCTACTTTTGTTGAAATAAAAAATGTTTGTCCGTTCAAATGCAAATCCGCCCACACCCTCCCAAATGCAAACACACATATTGCTTTCTGGGTAATACAGATAGATGAATACGAGTTAAGGAATGCCTAATAACACATCATCTTCTTCTTTTTTTTTTTTTTACAAATGTCTTTAATAAAAAGCTGGCTAGGTTGAAATATTGAGCAATTATATATTTGGCGATTGAAATGTGGAATGTATAAACCTGTCCTTTATTTAAAAAAGAAGATATGTTGACGGCCCTTTCCTGAATATATATCTAGAAAACAAATAACAATAAATATATATATTATTGACAACAAAGAAAACGTTAGCGAGAGGCTTAGAGGCGATTCAAACTTTTGTTATTAAATAGGTAGACAAAAAAATGTTTATATAAGTATCACATGTATATATTCTTTATCAATCTGTGCTATGAAAAATGTGATGTCTATACGAATGAATAGAAATTAAAATGTATAAAGATTTGTTCAATTATGGTGAATGGTGCTACTTTTTCATTGATACATATTTTACTATACAAAGAAAAGTTTCTCTGCTTGCATGAACTTGTATTACACGATTATGATGCCTATAACTTGTATAACATAGGAAGGTTGAATTGTATTTTATCATAGTAAGGATGATTGCATGTCCTAATAAAACATGCATAGCATCCTGTTTACCTTTGAAAAATTGATTGGCTTTGTAAATTTAGCTAAGAAAAATAATCAGAATTGTATGTTTTCGTTTAATAGGTGCATGGGCGATTGGAAGGGATGTGTTAATATGTTTATTGTGAATTATTCACGAATAAAATAGTTTCAAGGATACGAATGTTAATGTGGGATAGCACATATAATTTTTTTTTAAAGACAACCCTTTTGTACAAGATATATCTAAAAAACAAATAAAAATACTAACATTATAGACATCAACTTAAAAGAATATGTGCGTATGTACCGTAATCATATCTTGTATTGTACAGTAAGGTAGAATTATATTTTATCATTGCAAGGATGTTGCATGTTTAAAAAAAAACTTGACTGCATCCTGTGTAAGGGCGAACAATTGCATTAGTTTCCTTAAATCTGTTAACGAGAAAAATCTAATTATAGTGTTTCCTTATAATCTGTGCAAGGGCAATACGGATGTGTAAATACGTGTGCAAAATGAAACATAGTATTACTGAAAATGAGACTTTACACATGATAGAATGCTGTCCAATTAAGGATACGATTGTTAATGCGAGATGTAAATACAAGTTGAATCATGCTTTCTAAAGGACAGCCCTTTCGAAGAAGACAAAAAGTATATCTAGAAAGAAGGTTAAAATACTTTTTCTATACACAAGAAGCGTGATAAAAAGCTGCACCATTCGCGGATAAACTAGATATATCAAAAATATAACTGTAAATGTGAGATTTCATGTTTTTAAAGAACAACCTTTTCGTAAAACACATATCCAGAAAACAGACCAAAATACATACATTATAAAAAAAAATGAAAGAAAATGCGTTTATGTACGTACCATAATTATGTCTCGTATTGCACAGTAGAATTAATTTGATCATTGTAAGGATGGTAGCATGTTGCAACAAAACTATAACCGCATCCTGTCTAACGGCGAAAATAAATTGAAATAGTTCGTAGGTTTATTAAAACATGATGAATGTACTGTTTTCTTATACCCTGTGGCAGGGCAATAGGGAATAGACGTTTTAACATGAGTAAATGTTTTCATACTGCCATACACGGATGATACTCATTTTCTTAGACTTTACATTAATTAGTGTAAAAGAGAATAAACATGTATATACTTTATTTAAAAAATGATGCCCATATACAATGCAAAGATTTAAATAAATGATTCGCTTGTACTGACACTATCTTTTTATTTTGGCATATATGTACCTAATGATGATGATGATCCAATGTCATTTTTAACATATTAATGTAAAGTCTTATAAATGCGTATTTCATAGTCCTACAGAATGAAGACAGACCTTATGTTAGTTCTTGCCTATTACAAGAACGATTTTATTTTACTCAATATTAATATAATTTAATGATGAACTTCATATTATGCTTTAGCAGCATCATATTTCCTTTTTAAGTTTAAGCACTGTATTAACTGGGTGTCCATACAAGGAGAAACAAATTGAAATATTTACATTTCACGCAAAAAGTGCTTTCTATTACAAGGCAAATGTATGCTGTCTTTTACAAGATAAATATTCATCAATATGTTTAAATCATAGACTGGTATACAACGGGAAGGGTAAAACTTTGTAATAGTTTTCTGTTTGTAATGCAAATATTTATCATTCAATAAATTGACGCTGGTAATTCTGTTTTCCTGCGTTTATTTACAGTATTCTATATCTACATATAGACAATTTTTTGAATTTTCTCACATATGCACAAGTAGGACTAACATCTATAATAACGCTGTTCGGTTGGGTTTTCAATAAATGAAAAGGCCATGAAACATATACAACCTAATGTGGTGCTCCTTATAATGGAAAACACATCTTGTTGTTAACAAAATAAAGTATCCCTATATCCCAGAAAATATGACGTGGTTCCATTTTAAGATTCTTTAAGGATAGTATTATTTTATGAAAGATGCCGTGTTCACAAGGTTCTGGAACAAATTTTCCTGGTTGCAATCCCAAATGTCAAAGAATCCATATAGACCTATAAACTCTTTATATATAACCATTTGAAACTGAAATTTGATTACAGAATGGGTATTTGTACAGATTTTCACTACCCCTACCCCCCCCAAAAAAAAGAAGAAGACATATTTATATAAAATAGTAATCATGTCATAAAGTCATACATCAGAACGACTGAAAGTAGTGTACATGTCAAGAAGACAAATATTACCCTTTTATTACAATTTTCACACTTGTTTGTGCCAATGAAATTGCCCCAAACAATAACTCACAAAAATCGAAAGGAAAATTTTATAGTGGCAGAGAACAAATACATTCCATGGCAAATATTTTTCTTTTCGGGAGGAAAAAAAAAGGAAGAAAGAAACAATTTTTTTCGGAATTTAGTGCAGTGAAATAAAAACTGCAATGAAATCACACTGATGGGAAATTTGAAG
Source organism: Strongylocentrotus droebachiensis (assembly GCA_035222895.1). NCBI lineage: Eukaryota > Metazoa > Echinodermata > Echinoidea > Camarodonta > Strongylocentrotidae > Strongylocentrotus > Strongylocentrotus droebachiensis. The sequence continues at coordinate 47,595 of JAVYIG010005391.1, read as the reverse complement.
ACGATTTTTAAACGTTTGGTTGGATAGGCCTAATTAAATACTTAAAAACACTATTTTGGGCCAGCATACAAGTGAGTATACATTAATTAGTGGTTTATCGTGCATCCAATTTTTGCCGTTTTCATGGAATTCTGTCATAAGAATAAACTGGAATATGTGTTTAGCAATAAAGTGACAACCTTGCTGCCCGAATATTAGATGATGCTTCTTTGATTATTAGTAGCTTCAAAATTATCCGGGCTACGACCCCTAAACAAGCCTGTAATTTGTACTCTAAAAAAAGTTTGAAAGCAGTCGTTCAGAAGTCAGAGCATGTACTTCAGTTTACACTTCGGCACCACAAAGAATATAAAATGGGGCCGAATTATCCTGATTTTTAAACTATTACTTGACCTGATTTGTAACTCCATAGCTCGTTCCCAAAGCATAGACTCGTCTAAGCTTTATCACCTGACTGTACTACAAAAATGAATTGTAGAGACTAACGTACAAAAGGGAGGAAAATAGATCCATATCGAGTAAATAATGCCAGAAAAATTGGGTAAGCGGTTAGGGGAATTCCCATTTGTTACTGTGATATGATAGTCTCTTAGCCATGCATTCATGAGGAGTGTTTATCGTTTTATACTCTAGCTTTCGGATGGTTAGAGGAGGGGAAGGTGTGGGATATACCATAAGAATATTTTTGGTTGGTGTCATGGTGAAATTAAGTCCATTATGGCAAATAAATAAAAAGCATTGACACAGTCGCAGTGATGATTTTAGTACCGAGTTTTATCCATGCAACAGATAGCCTACATTGAAAACCACTTCCTTAAAAATGAGATTTCCATATATTTTCAAACTGCCACCACCTTCTTTGCTCATGTTTCAAAATACCATCTTTCTAATCAATTGGATAATGTCACAGGTACGATATCGTCCTACAAGATATTATGAGGTAATGCGAGGCATTCTTTTACACTTTAAAAATAAAATTGATTCTTAGTGCGTTTTTGTCAGGGGAGTCTTACAGGATGAAGATATCAGAATCTTATTGACATACATGTATCGTGTTACTGACTCAATTTCCTAAACATCACGGCTAATGTGTCTGATCGGAGAGATGGGACCAGATACGTGCCCTGGTTGGACACAATACCTTTTATGAAACCCAACATGCCCGAAACAAAGTGTGATATGCTAGCCTATAATAACAGTCGGATGGTATACAAAGTTCCTTTTCATATGATTATTCTATTCATTATGAAATGGTCTCTTCGCGCGCACAGAAGAAGCAGACAGAGTAAATACACTCGTTTAGTCATTCACGTTATGCTTGAGAAAGAAAGCGTGCTTTGAGGAAGTTCAATTGTATAATTACCCGCAAATGCATACAGTGGACATAACTCATTCGATTGCTGTGCGAACAGTTCTATCATGGTAGACAGTGTTTCATTTTTGTTAATACACTTGATAAACATGATATCACAGGGCAGCTGTAAAATACTGCGTTATCTGATATAAGTTTGAGTTCAAACATATTCATGATATTTGTGACAATATTTATTGCTCTATTGGAAACTTCTGCCAACACATCACAAGCAGTGATACATTGTAAGAGAGGGAAATTCGAAATCTTTCATTTGCCTCTATGAATTATTTCATAGAAATTTGAAAACATGGATCTTAAACTAACTTGTAACTACGTGCTCCTAGTCATCTTCGTTTTGGCTCCATCATCAACGGCAGTGGAAACATATGGTGATTGAGCTTTGCGTACATCTCTATGTTTATGTTTCATGACACTTTTCGACTCTCAGGCTTTGCATTATAATATATCTGACAATATTTATCAAATTACAGTGTATTGCTTTAGCTTTGCAGTGAGTCTCTAATATATGCTTGGTCTGGACATGTACATGTTTGTCGCATATTTCACATAATTTGTAAATGTCTACCTCAGCCAAGCAATCAATCATAATGCTGTTTCGTCTTTCCACAATGTACTGGGGTAACTCTAACTTAGATTATCTATTGGTTTGATTTGATTCTATAGAAAATGAACAACTGGCAGTACAGGATTCTTATCAATATATTACCATCTCTCTCTCTCTCGCTCTCTCTCTCTCCCTCTCTCTCTCTCTCCCTCCAATCTAGTCTCCTTCCGACCTTTTTCTCTCTTCTCAATCTTTAAATGTCGACTCCTTTCTTAGGTTTTCCCTATTATTATGTAATTTATACTTATGCTTTTTTGTTATAATGTCATGACTCTCGTGTGAATTTATGTACATTATGTGACCCATATACCTAAGTGTTTATCAATTATTTTGTTACAACATTGTATTTTGTTTATGAAAAGAAACAGGAACAACACACCCCCCCAAAAAAAACACAACAACAACAACAAACATACAATATATACATATATATATATATTCATATATAAAGGAACAAACCGTGTCAATTATCGGCCCTAATAATATGTAACTAAGTTTCATTTTTCTTATTTCATAATCGTTTAGATGTACTCTACGTCGGATGCTTCAAAGATGAGCAAAATATGTGTAAGTTCACGAACCTTCAGAACAAATAATGACTTTCCACAATCGACCAAATTAGCGGTTTTTCGCTAATGGGGAAATATTCTGTCCTCAAGAATTATACACCCCCATGTTAAGCCTATGCAAACAACGTAATTGAATATGATATCATATCTCTATGGGCAATTTTGACGATAGATCATTCTTTAAAAAAAATGAGAAATTCGTAATTAAGTACCAACCATAAGTTTAAAAATATAGCGAAATTCTAATTTTGACACTGCCTTTACATATCACCTTTGTGTGATGAAATTGATGTTATAAATACTAATGTTAAATATAAAATATTGTAAACTATCGTGACACATCACACTGAACGTGGCGTGTATATGCTCCTCGTAGCCGTGGTAGGGTGGAGCCAGTCATTGAGATCACTTGGGTGTTACACGGGGTGGGGAGAAGGTGGGGGGGGGGGGGGGGGGTGGCAGGGGCAAGGAGACAATGTAAAGAAAACCTATCCCTTTTGTCGATAATAATTATTATTGAATATGTTTTATTACTGTTCTTGTTTTTTGTAGACGCAGAAAATCACACGTTGTCGTTTACATATCATAATAATGGGACCAAGATTTATTTTTTTTGTTAATGCTGGTTTTCGAGGGGATAAAGGAAACACACTGATATTTAAAAATATCTGGTCCTGCTTTCTTTTATATCCAGTCTTAAAGTTGTTTTCAGCTATGCCATAACCAAGAACTTGATCTTCCCGCCACATCTAACATGTCGAACATTTTGCAGTTTTACCGATTAGACCTCCCACAACTACTGAAACATCATCAAGTTTAGTGATACCAACTTCACCCGACTCATCCACAACATTTGACAAAACAACAGAAGAAAGTGATGAGAGCACAATCCCAATATTAACACATTCTACAACATCAGGTAGGTACTTAATTTTGGTAGCCTTTTGCGAGCTATGGACCCTACAAAGCATATACCAAAATTATTGTAAGATTTTCCCTCAAAAAGTTTTATTGGAGCATTGCGCTTGTTTATTACTGACTTTGGTCAATGCACTTTCTTTACATGCTGATAAGATAGTGCAGGGTACCGTTGATATGTAAAATCACAGATAGTGGGGGAAAAGGTGTTACTAATTTTTTTCTATTATTATAATAGAAAATGAATTTTTATAAATTAATGACTTGATTTTACACCAATTATTCGACTTGTTCTTTTTCCACCTACTGTTATGAAAACAAGACAAAAAATACATGAAATATATAATAGTCACTGAAAATAGAGAAACTATTTGAAAAATAAATGCAAGCATGCCATATATATCTCACCATCACTCCATCCCTTCCCCCTCCTCTCTCTCTCTCTCTCTTTCTCTCTTCGTCTCTCTCTCTCTGACTATATATATATATATATCTTCTATTTATCTCCTGTATCTCTCTTCCTTTCTCTCCACGCTATCGCTCACTATCTCTTTCTTTCTCCCTCTCCTTAGAATTAAATACACACAGCACACCTGCTTTATAAAGTTTATCAGGTTTATAGTCTCATTCCTAAAGGGAATCTGAGAAATGAAGGTCGAATCATTAATTTTTATTCTAAACCTTTCCATGAAATTCGTGTATCACATTTCAAATTGGTCAATCCGGCTATCATACAATTATGATAATGCCATCTCTATGCACCTGATTATAATTCGAACAGATCCCTCAACCATTGCTGGCGTACAGTCTACTTTGATGACTTCGAGTCTTCAGTCAGTTACAGGCGACACAAGCGGCATTGGTATGTACTCTGTTCTTTGTGTTTGTAAAGAATTTGTTTTTAATTATGGGAGGATCATTGTGGGGAAGGCAAATTAGATAAATAAACAACCATTTCGTTTTATTTATTTATTCCGTTTTATTTAAACAGGATAGCCCCGTCAGTAACTCATCTCTATAACTTTTAGACTGGCATCTCGAAAATCGATAAGGCTCTTTTATGAATGTTTGCTTCCTGATAATTTTCCTCACAATTTAAATATACAAATTGAGCACCAGACTCTACGCTCCAAGTACTTTAATGTACTTTGTACTTTAACTTTAATGTATTTTGTTATCGTCATCTTTAGGTTCAACGATTTGCTGCATTTTTATTTTCATTTTCCATTTATATTCTTTTTTAAAGGATTATATGCAGGTGTTGGTGGAGGAGGCTCATTTCTTCTGATATTTATCATCATAATAATTGTTTTCGTCACATGGAGACGAAGGTAAGCCTAGTACAAATTAATATCCGTTCAAAATTATAAATGTTGTTAAACATTTATCTAACAAAATGAAATTACATAGTGTCTTAAAAAAACTTTATAAGCCCATGGATGCTAGGTAAATATACCAGTTCAAAACAACAACAAACACAACAAATCAAAACAAAGCACATGAAAATAGAGCTCAGCGCAAACAGTGTTGCTTGGTCAAACTGTTCTGTCAGGTCACATCTGTTATACTTGATGTGTAATTAACACACTCCGTCCTAACTAGTCTCCGTTCTCAAGTTTTACCTTCGCTGTCTACGATTTCCACAGGTTTTCGTCTTGGGGGATAGTCTGTAAGCTAACTCCGCCATTTCTAGCGTTACTACACCAACCATAATACACTTTCATGTCATATTTGTTGGTAATCGAGCTTATAAACTCATTCATAGAACATTTGTTTATCTGATGTCTGGATAATGGTTTCGATTATTATACACATAAACACAAATACAAAATACATGTAGAAAATCTTGAATTGTGGAATTGAGTGTATTAAAAACTGTATATGCACCTGGATGCTCAGTAAATATACGAGATCAGAACAACAACAAACAGAACAAATACAAACACAGGAAAATAAAGTTCAGGACAAAAAGTGTTGGTTGGTCAAATTGTACAGTCGGGTCACATTATATTTTATACTTGATGTGTACTTAACTTATTCGGTCCTAACTAGTCTCCGTTTTCAAGTTTTACCTTCGCTGTCCACAATTTCCACAGATTTTCGTCTTGGGGGTAGTTTGTTAGCTAACTCCGCCATTCTGGGTTACTACACCTACCACTATACACGTTGATGGCATAGTGTAATCGAGCTTAGACTTATTCATAGAACATTAGTTTATCTGTTGTCTGGATAGTGGTTTTGATTATACTCATAAACACAAATACAAAGTGCATGTAGAAAATCTTCAATTGTGGAAGCGATTGTTCTGCTTATGACGTTACCTGGTCACATGACCACCGGACTACAAAATCCTTCCCGAATTCTTCCTGAATTAATAGTTCTTACAATTTATCTAAAATAACAAAATGCATTCATTGATCGGTGTATCGTGTAATGTATTTTTCGGCACCCTTGTGCCCTTTATTTTAGAGGCCCACTGTACTACTGGTAGCTACTTGCGCCCTCTATATAACAAACAATCCCTAATCGGTGACCATTGGTCCCCCATGATCCTCTGTCTCTTATGTTAAGTGAGAGCTGAGTTGATGAGATAACCACCTGCCCAGTGACCTTGTAGAGCGGTTTAATCCCTCCTGTAAACTACGGCAGATAAGCTTTAATATAAAAATCATCAAAACAAATAATAGACCTTTGTTTTTTGTTGTTGTTTGTATTGTGTGGGGAGGGAGAAGGGGAAGCACCTGTCCCATGTGCCCCTGGATCTGCCTTCATGTATTTATGACATGTATTCCCCCCGTTTTTGTTCCTCTTCTAACAGAAATACAGATAAGCGATCACCTGCTACTGACCATCCATTAACAAAGATGATTGCTTCTAAGGACGGCAATAAAGAACGTAGTAGACCTACCGAAGATGAAGAGGATCCTTGTTATGAGAACAAAAGTGCAGGGACGGAACGCGACTATGAGAACATGACCGTGGACAATAACGAACTAACATACACGAACTCGGAGAAGAGATCTACCATGAAAGAAGCAACACACGACCCTGCAACTCTCTATGCCATGCCTGACATGTCAGCTAAAAACTCATCTCGACCTAAGACGTACACCTCGCCACCAAATGACACAGATGACCCGTCATTGATGTACGCTATGCCAGACAGAAGAGCTAAGACGGTGTACTCGAGCAACGGGAAAGCAGCCCTGGAGGAGGATAGCCTCGACGCGCTGTACGCCACTTCCACGAAAGACCGCTTGGAGCCGATTGGTATGGAGGCATCGACAGATGGGGAGGGCTTGTACGCGCTACCAGACAAAAACCCGCGTGACCACGTGACCCAAAATGGCGCCGGGAAGCGTGATGCTGTAGAAGCCATGTACGCCATGCCAGATAAATCATGGCGGGGCAATGATGTTGATAACACTGTTATGATAGAAAATGATATCTACAGCTCTTCATAGAATGTCATAGGGAAATAGAGAGGGGTAATGATTTTGCTGCTTCTATTCTACATTTTGTTGAAATAAAAAATGTGTGTCCTTTCAAATGCAAACCCGCCCACATCCATCCAAATGCAAACACACAATATGTTGCCTTTTTGGTTAATAAAGATAGATGAATGCTAGTTAAAGTGCTTTTTAATACAAATGCTATAGGTTGAAATATTCAGTAATCATACTTTTAGCGATGGAAATGTGAAATGTATAAACCTGCCCTTTAAAAAAGGATACATGTTGACAACCCTTAGAGGCGATTTTAACTTTGGTTAGTAAAAAAGTTGTCACATGTGTGTATTTTTTATTAATCTGTGCTATGAAAAGAAAAGTGATGTCTATACGAATGAATAGAAAACGTATACAGATTTGTTCAATTATGGTGAATGGTCGTACTTTTTCATTGATACATATTTTACTTTACAAAGAAAAGTGTCTCTGCTTGCATGAACTTGCATTACACGATTATAATGCATATAACTTGTAGAACACAGGTCTGGAGGTCGAATTGTATTTTTTTTATAATTGTTATTATAGTAAGGATGATTGCATGCCCTAACAAAACAGCATCGAATCCTTGCATCCTGTCTACCGGTGAAAAATTGATTGGCCTTGTAAATTTAGCTACGAAAAATAATCATAATTTCATGTTTTCCTGCCCAATTAAAGATACAATTGGTAATGTGAGATGTAAATACAAGTTGAATCCTGCTTTTAAAGGACAGCACTTGCAAAGAAAAAATATAATATCTAGAAAGGAGGTTAAAACGCTTACACTATAAACAACAAGCGTGATAAAATGTTGCACCCTTCGCGAATGATAAATATATTAAGAATATAACTGGTAATGTCAGATTTTATATTTTTAAAGCACAACCTTTTCGTAAAAAGATATATCTAAAAAAAAACAGTCCAAATACATACATTATAAACAACAAATGAAAGTAAATGCGTGTATGTACGTACCACAATAATGTCTCGTACTGTATAGTAATTAGGTAGAATTATATTTGATCATTGTAAGGAAGATAACATGTTGTAATCAAACTTCCACCGAATCCTGTCTAACGGCGCAGAAAATGATATAGTTTCGTAGGTTTGTTAACAAAAATATATGATGAATAAACTGTTTCTTATACTCTATAGCAGGGTAATCGTGAAGTGTAAACATGGTATATATTAAAGTTTACAAAAATAGAGACATTTTTACATGAGTTAATTTATTCATGATACCATACACGGAGATACTCATTTTCTTTGTATTTACATTACTTAGTATAAAAGAGATTGGGCATTTATAAAGTTTATTTAAATAATAATGCCTATATACAATGCAATATTTAAACAAATGATGAGCTTGTACTGACACTATATTTTATTTTGGCATGTATGTATCTAATGATGATGATGATCCAATGTCATTTGTAACATATTAACGTAAAGTCTTATAAATGTGTATTTCATAGCCCTACATAATGAAGACAGACCTTATCTTGGTTCTTGCCTATCACAGGAACTCTTATTTTACTCAATATTTATATAATTTAATGATAATATTCATATTTTGCTTTAGCAGCATTTAAGCACTGTATTAACTGGATGTCTATACAAGTAGAAGTTAATTTAAATTTATACGTTTCACGCAAATAGTGCTTTCTATTTAAGTCTTATACAAGATAAATCCTCAATAACATGTTTAAATCATACACCGGTATACAACGGGAAGGGTAAATCTTTGTAATCGTTTTCTGTTCGTAATGCAAACATTAATCATTCAATAAATTGGCGCTGGTAATTCTGTTTTCCTGCGTTTATATACAGTATAATTATAAATTTACATAAAAGGCAAATTTGGACATTTCTTACATATGCACATCAAATGTTAGTCTAACATTTATTATAACGCTGTTCGGCCGGGTTAAAGCTGAGGTGCCTTTCCTTATAGTGGAAAACACATCTTTTTTGTTGAAAAAAGTAAATATCTTTATATTCCAGAATATATGACGTGGTTCCTCATAAATATATTTATAATAGTATAAATTTATGAAAGATGCTGCGTTCACAAGGTTCTGGAACAAACTGTCCTGGTTGCAATCCCAGAAAATGTCAAAATATCCATACATTTATTCTTTTAATATACCCATTTGAAACTCAAATTATTGATTACGGAGTTGGTATTTGAACAGATTATAACGACACCCCCCCCCCCCCCCTCAAAAAAGAAGACGTATTTACATTAAATTGTAATCATGTCATAAAGTCATACACCAGACCGGCTAAAAGTAGTGTTCATGTCAAGAAGACAAATGTATGCATTATTCCTGTCTGACGAGTTTGTTCTTTTAGAACATACTCATAAGCTACTCATGAGGGACCTTTAATCCACAAGCCTTGCTTTCAACCAAGGTCACCTCATCTCTCTATTGTAACGCCATATTCTGTTAATTTGTTATATTTATGTCATATTTGTAGTGTGTGTTATGAAAGAAAGATAAATAAAAGTTGAACTTGAACAAAAGTTATCCTTTTATTACAATTTTCACACTTGTTTTGGGATAATGAAATTGCCTCAAACAATGAGTTCACAAAACCCGAAAAGAAATTTTTATAGCGGCAAATAACAAGTACATTCCTTGACAATTATTTTTTCTCTCGGGAGGACAAAAGAAAGAAAGAAACAAGCTTTTTCGGAATTTATTGCAGTGAAATAAAAACTGCAATGAAATCACACGGATGGGAAATTTGAAGACGATTTTAAACGTTTGGATGGATAGACTAACTCAAATACTTCAAAAGAAATATTTTTTGGGCCAGCATACAAGTGAGGATACATTTAAAGGTAATACAAAGTTTTGGTATGGGGTCATGAATTTGGTACAATTGAACATATTGGAAGCATTTGCGATCCTACAATATTCAGTGATCGTTGTCGCGGTTGAAATCGAGTCTAAAGTTATGAAATTGTAAATAATAAACTCTTTATGTTGTAGAGCTCGCTCTCAAGGTCAAGATAATAATTTAGCTATAATACAATGTTTCTTGACTAAAATCAACCGATTAGCTATTCCCGTTTGGAAATTATATATCACAAGTACATATTCTGGGATTTTCATAGTAGTAGCTACCATTGTACGGCCGTAGGGGTTATTTGAAATTATCAAAATTTACCGGGAGCACCGGTAAATTTTTATATTCAATTTGTCTCGAAAGCAGAAGTGTTTTAGAGCCTGTGATTTATATTCTAAGACAAATTTGAAAGCAGTCGTTCAGAAGTCAGAGCATGTACTTCAGTTTACACCTCGGCACCACAAAGAGTGTAAAATGGGGCAGATTATCCTGATGTTTAAACTATACTTGACCTTTTTGTAAATCCGTAGCTCGTTCCCAGAGCAAAGACACATTTCAGCTTTATCACCTGACTGTACTACAACAATGGGTTGTAGAGACTGACGTACAAAAGGGAGGAAAATAGATCCATATCGAGTAAATAATGCCAGACAAATTGGGTAAGCGGTTAATAGGGGAATTCCCATTCGTTAATGTGATATGATTATCTCTTAGCCATGCATTCATGATGAGTGTTTATAGTTTTATGCTCTATCTTTCGGATGTTTAGATGAGGGGAAGGTGAGGGATGTGCCATAGCTTATTTTTGGTCGGTGTCATGGTGAAATAAAGTCCATTATGGCAAATGAATAAAACCCTTGGTACAGCCCCAGTGATGATGGTAGTACTGAGTTTTATCCACACAACGAATAGCCTACTTTCAAACCAATATGGGACATGTGATTTCCCTATATTTTAAAATTGGCACCGCCTTCGTTTTCACATGTTCAAAGATATCATCTCCCTACATACTTCGGATAAGGTCACAGGTACGATATCGTCTCACAAGATATTGTGGGATAATGCGAGGCATTCTTTTACACTTTAAGAACAAAATTGATTCTTAGTGCGTTTTTGTCAGGGGAGTCTTGCAGGAGGAATATATCAGAATCTTATTGACCTACATGTATCGTTTCATTGACTCAATTTCTTAAACATCACGACTAATGTGTGTGATCGGAGAGATGGCACCAGAGACGTGTCATACAATACCTTTTATAAAACCCAACATGCCCGAAAAAAAGTGTGATATGCTAGCCTATTATAACAGTCGGATGGTATACAAAGATTCATTTCATATGATTATTCTATTCATTATGAAATGGGCTCTTCGCGCGCACAGAAGAAGCAGACAGAGTAAATCATTCACGTTCTGCTTGAGAAAGGAAAGCGTGCTTTGAGGAAGTTCAATCGTATAATTACAAGCAAATGCATACAGTCGACATAAACGCATTCGATTGCTGTGCGAACAGTTATTTCAAGGTAGACAGCGTTTCAATTACAAACAAAATCAAACTTGATAAACATGTATTGCATTTCACAAGGCAGCAGGGCAAATATTTCGTTATCTGATGCAAGTTTGAGTTCAACAGTTTAAAGGCTTGTTTATCTTCGGGGAAAGGACATATCTTATATTTTTAACAAACATATTTATGATATCTGTGACAATAAATATTGTCATTCAACTACGGACAAATTGGAAACTTCTTCCAACACATCCAGATCTGAATTAGTGATACATTGAAGGAGAGGGAAAGTAGAAACCTTTTATTTGCCTCTATGAGTTATGTCATAGAGAATTTTAAAAAATGGATCTTAAACTGGTTTGTTACTACTTCCTCCTAGTCATCCTCAATTCGGCTCAAACATCATCGGCAGTGGAAACATATGGTGAGTGAGCTTTGCATGCATCTCTATTTTTGTTTCATGACACATTTCGACACGCAGGCTTTGTATCATATATCTGACACTATTAAATAAATTACTGTATATTGCTTTAGCTTTGCAGTGTTTGATATTTGCTTTCTAATATTTTAAATTTGGATATGGCATGTTTTTCCCAAATTTCATATGTTTTTTTAATGTTTACCTCAACCACAGGATGAAGCATAATGCTGTTTCGTCTTTCCATAATGTACTGGGGTAACTTTATTTGATATTGTCCATTGGTTTGATTTGATGTCTTAGAAAACGAGCAACTGGCGATACATTAAATTACTATGAGTTTCACGCATTTTTACTTTTTCGCACTATTACTGCTCAATACGCTCTTTTTAATCTCTTTAAACAAACAAAAGAAATAAGAAATACGAATAAAACAAACAATCCCACAACGAATGAATATAAGAAATAAAATGAACATACAGTATTGATGATAGACTCTATACGTACTAATGGAACGAGTTTTATTCTCTTATTTGACAATCGTAATAGATGACTTCTTTGTCGGATGCTTCGTAGATGACCCTATTAATCGCGTCCTGTCAGATGCCCAATTAATATCTGATGCCATGACAATCACGGTGTGCATTAATTACTGCACAACGTTGACTGATTCTGCTTATGCTGGGGTAGAGCATACCAGTGAATGCTACTGTGGGGATGCTGATGCAAACTACGGTCGACTTGGAGTGCCAGAAGACGGTAAATGTGATTTCCCATGTGCGGGGGATAGCACTACTATTTGTGGGGGCATTGGCAAAATCTCTATTTATAACGGTAAGTTCAAGAACCGTCAGAACCAATAGTGACGTTCCACTATCGCCACAAGTAGTGGTTTTTCGCTGATGGGGAATATTATGTTATGCCTATATGCAAACAATGCAATTCAATCAAATATCATTTCAGTATGGGTAACGTTGACGGTAGATCATTCTATACAAAAAAGAGAGGAAAATTATTTTTTGGTACTAACCATAAGTTTTTTTTTAGATATTGCACGATTCCTATGTGGACATTCCCTGTACTAATTACCTTTTTGGAATGAAATTGATGATATTATGTTTTTTTTTTTTTTTTTTTTTTTTTTTGGGGGGGGGGGGAAATAAATTCTTGTAATCAATAGTGACAACACTTTGTTCATGGCGTGTTTATGCTCCTCGTAAACGTGGTAGGGTTGGGCCAACTAGGGTGTTACACGGGGTGGGGAGAGGGAGGGAGGGAGGGTAGCAGGGTCAATGGTACGATGTAAAAGAAAACGATCCTTTTTGTCTATAGTGCACAAGTATCGAATCTGTTTAATTACTGATTTTGTTATTTTGTAGACGCAGAAAACATGTTCGTTGCAAACCTTAACAATGGTACCAAACTTTGATTTTGTACATGCTGGTCTTCAATGAGATATATAGGAAATACATTGCTATTTAAAGACCTCGGTCCTGTTTTCTTTTATATCTAGTCTTATATTTGTTATTCTCAATATCATAACCAAGAAATTGATATTCCCGCCACATCTAACATGTCTAACATTTTGCAGTTTCATCGATTAGACCTCCCACAACTACTGAAACATCGTCAAGTTCAGGGATACCAACTTCACACGAAGCATCGACAGCATTTTACAAAACAACAGAAGAAATTAATGAAAGCACAAATCCAATATCAACACGTTCTACAAAATCAGGTAAGTAGATGCTAGGTGGTATGGATAGATTTTCGCTAGATACAGACGCGACAATACTTATACCAAAATTAGTGAAAGATTTACAACGAAAAGCTCCTATTCGAGTATTGCGATTGTTAATTGCTGACTTTGGTTAAAGCACTTTCTTTACATGCTGATAAGATAGTGCAGGGTGCCGTTGATATGTAAAATCACAGATAGTGGGGAAAAGCTGTTACTAATTATTTTCTATTATTATAATAGAATTTTTTTTTTTAATTAATGACTTGATTTTACACCAATTAATCGATTTGTTCTTTTTCCACCTACGAAATATATAATAGTCACTGAAAATAGAGAAACTATTTGAAAAGTCAGTGCAAGCATGCCATATATTTTTCTCCATCACTCCACCCCTTCCCCCTCCCCTCTCTCTTCCTCTCACTCCATGCTATCTCCACACCTCTCTCTCTCTCTCTTTCACTCTCACCCCTCTCACTTTCTGCCCCAACCCCTCTCTCTGTGTGTGTCTCTCTCTCTCTCTCTCCTGTATCTCTCTTCCTATCTCTCCACGCTATCGCTCACTATCTCTTCCCCTCTCCCTATCTTTAGAATTACATACATATAGCACACCTGCTTTATAAAGTTGTATCTAGTTTGGATCTCACCCCCACAGGGAGTCTAAAAAATGAAGGTCAAATCATTAATTTTTATTTTGAAATCTTCCATAGAAGTCTTTTATCACACTTCTACTTGGTCATTCCGGCTATCATAAAATTACGATAATGCCATTTATATGCACCTGATTATATTTCAAAAAGATCCCACAACCCTTGGTGGCGTGCAGTCTACTTTGATGTCGAGTCTTCAGCCAGTTTCAGGCGACAAAAGCAAAATTGGTATGTACTCTGTAAGAATTTGTTTTTAATTTTGGGAGGATCATTGTGGGGAAGACAAATTATATTACAATCCATCTCTAAAACCTTTAGAACGGCATTTCGAAATTCGATAGGGCTCTTTTATAAATGTTTGCTTTCTTTTTTTCCCCTTAGAACTTATAAAGATAATTTGAGCCCCTGACTCACTTTCACTCCATAATAGTTCTATCATGTATTTTTTCCGTCATCTTTCGGTTCAATTATTTGCTGCATTTGCATTTTCCATTTGTATTCTATTTTCCAGCATTATATGCAGGTGCTGGTGGAGGAGGCGCATTTCTTCTGACACTTATCATCTTAATAATTGCTTTCGTCACATGTAGACGTAGCTAAGTCTATAGTAAGAATGAATCTAATCTCAAAATTATAAATGTTGTGAAAAATTATCTAAAAAATGAAATTACACAATTTATTGAAAACTGTATATACACATGGATGCTCGGTAAATATATGAGTTCAGAACAACATCAAACAAAAGAAATAAAAACAAAGCACAAGAAAATAAAGTTCAGCGCAAAAAGTGTTGCTTGGTCAAACTGTTCTGTCAGGTCACATTTGGTATTATACTTGATGTGTAATTAACACATTCGGTCCTAACTAGTCTCCATTTTCAAGTTTCACCCGTCCCATGTGCCCCCGTATCTGCCTTCATGTATTTATGACATGTATTTCCCCTATTTTCGTTCCTCTTCTAATAGAAATACAGAGAAGCGATCACATACTACTGACCATCCATTAACAACAATGATTCCTACTAAGGACGACAATAAAGCGCATAGTAGACCTACCGACGAGGAAGAGGCTCCTTGTTATGAGAACGAGAGTGCAGAGATGGGACGCGAATATGAGAACATGATCGTGGTTGATACACGCGAGTACGTTAACCTCCCCGAGGCGAAGGATAATAAAGAAATAACATACATGAACTCGGAGAAGAGATCTACCATGAAAGAAGCAACACACGACCCTGCAGCTCTCTATGCCATGCCTGACATGTCAGCTAAAAACTCATCTCGACCTAAGACGTACACCTCGCCACCAAATGACACAGATGATCCGTCATTGATGTACGCTATGCCAGACAGAAGAGCTAAGACGGTGTACTCGAGCAACGCGAAAGCAGCGCTGGGGGAGGACAGCCTCCACGCGCTGTATGCCACTTCCACGAAAAATCGCTTGGAGCCGATCGGAATGGAGGCATCGACAGATGGGGAGGGCTTGTACGCGCTACCAGACAAAAACCCACGTGACCACGTGACCCAAAATGGCGCCGAAAAGCTTGATGCTGTAGAAGCCATGTACGCCATGCCAGATAAATCACGACGAGGCAATGATGTTGATAACACTGTAATGATAAAAAATGATATCTACAGCTCTACATAGAATGTCATAGGGAAATGAAGAGGGTTAATGGTCTTGCTGTTTTTTCTACTTTTGTTGAAATAAAAAATGTTTGTCCGTTCAAATGCAAATCCGCCCACATCCACCCAAATGCAAACACACAATATGTTGCCTTTGGGTTAGTAACGATAGAGGAATACGAGTTAAAAATGGAAAATAACATATTATCTTCTTCTTCTTTTTTTTGCGAATGTCTTTGATAGATAACCAGCTAGGATGAAATATTTAGCAATTATATTTTTAGGGATGGAAATGTGGAATGTATAAACCTGCCCTTCATTGAAAAGGATATATGTTGCCTTTTGGTTAGTAACGATAGAGGAATACGAGTTAAAAATGGAAAATAACATATTATCTTCTTCTTCTTTTTTGTGCGAATGTCTTTGATAGATAACCAGCTAGGATGAAATATTTAGCAATCATATTTTTAGGGATGGAAATGTGGAATGTATAAACCTGCCCTTCATTGAAAAGGATATATGTTGACGGCCCTTTCCTAAATATGTATCTACACAACAAATAACAATATATATATATATATATATATACGTATATATATATATATATATATTATTTACAACAAAGAAAACGTTAGCGAGGGGATTAGAGGCGATTCAAACTTTACTAAATAAATATGTAAAAAATATTAAGAAAAGTGATGTCTATATGAATGAAAATAAATTAAAATGTATACAGATTTGTTCAATCATGGTGAATTGTGCTTCTTTTTCATTGAAAAATATTTTACTGTACAAAATAAAATATCTCTGAACTTGTATTTCACGATTATAATGCATTTAACTTGGATAACAGAGGGAGATTGATTTGTATTTGATCATAGTAAGGATGATTGCATGCCCTGACAAAACATGCATCGCATCTTGTATACCTGTGAAAAATTGATTGGCTTTGTAAATTCAGCTAAGAAAAATAATCAGCATTTGATGTTTTCGTATAATAGGTGGAAGGGCGAATGAGATGTGTTAATATGTTTGTCGTAAAATATATCAGTTGTATTGACAAAAACGACTTTTTACCTGAATAAAACCCGGACCATGCACCGATGTAATAGTATCAAGGATACACATGTAAAGTGAGGACATAATGTTTTTAAAAGGACAACCCTTTTGTACAGAATATATCTACAAAGGAATACAAATACTCACATAATAGACTTCAACTAAAAAGTATATGTGTATAATTATGTACCATTATAATATCTTGTATTGTACAGTAAGGTAGAATTATATGTTATCATTGCAAGGATGTTGCATGTTTTAACAAAAACTTGACTGCATCCTGTGTAAGGGCGAACAATTCCATTGGTTTCCTTAAATTTGTTAACAAACAAATCTAAATATAGTGTTTCCTTATAATTAATGCAAGGACAATACGGATTTGTCAATACGTATAAACATGAAACATATATGTATTACTGAAAATGAGACTTTACACATGATAGAATGCTGCCCAATTAATGATACAATTGCTAATGTGAGATGTAAATACAAGTTGAATCATGCTGTTTAAAGCCCCTCTGCACTAGTTTGGCATGGAGGGATAACACCTCCATGCAAAGTCACTGGCAGGTGGTTATCTCATTAAATCAAAATCAAAATCAAATCATATAAGAAAAAGGGCATCATGGGGGACCCATGGTAACCGATTAGGCTTTGTGTGCTATGTAGAGGGCGCAATCAGCTATAAGTGATGCAGTAGTGCTTTAACGGACAGCTCTTTCGAAGACAGAAAGTATATCTAGAAAGAAGGTTAAAACAGTTACATTATACACAACAAGCGTGATAAAATGTTGCACCATCCCTCGATGAAATAGATATATTAAGAATATTAAACTGTTTATGTGAGATTGCATGTTTTTAAAGCACAACCTTTTAGTTAAAAAAAGTCTAGAAAGCAGACCAAAATACATACATTATAAAAAACAAATGAAAGAAAATGTGTGTATGTACGTACCACAATAATGTCTCGTATTGCTTAGCAATCAGTTAGAATTATATTTGATCATTGTAAGGATGATAGCATGTTGTAATCGAACTTCCACCAAATCATGTCTAACGGCGCAGAAAAATGATATAGTTTCGTAAGTTTGTGAACAAAATAAAATATGATGAATATACTGTTCTCTTAAAATCTATTAACTGGATTCCTATACCGTTAGAATGTAGCAAATGTATGCTGTATCTTATTTATGGTAAATACATCTTCTTTAAAATGTTTAAATTATACACTGGTATACAGAAAGATAACATTTGTACATAATGTCATGTTCATGATGAACACATTAAGCATTTAATAAATTGATGCTGGTATTTTTTTCTGTGTTTATTTACAGTATTATCTATCTTTACATATGGACTCATTTGTGATTTTCTATCATGCACATTGGATACAGGCCTAACATTATTATAACGCTGTTCGGTCGGGTTAAACACAACAAAGGCCAAACACATCATTTGATGTTACTACATGTACACCAATGACTGTACTACAACAATACATTGTAGAGGCTGACGTTCAAAAGTAAAAGTAAAAGACCCACAGTGAGTATATGATGCTAGAAGAATCAGCTAGTCACTGAGAATGGGGAAAATATTTTGAAAAATCAATGTAAAGCACGCCAAAGATTTGTGGCTAATGTTGAATTAGCTATGCATTAATGGTCGTATTCTTTAGATTTCGGGTGGTTAGAAGAGGGGAAGGTGTGTGATGTGACATAGATTATTTTTGATCGGTGTGAAAGTGAAAATAAATCCATCATGGCAAATAAATGGAACAAATGGCAAGTAAAATCAAATCTGGCACAACCAAAGTGACGATCTTAGTACCGAGGTTTATCCACGCAGCCAATGGCCTACTTTCAAACCAATATGTGAAATGTGATTTCCCTGTATTTTTAAATTGGCTCCGCCTTCTTTTCTCATGTTTCAAGATACCATCTCCCTAATCCTTTGGATAATGTCATATATACGATATCGTCTTAAAGGATGTTTTGAAATAATGCGAGGCATTCTTTTACACCTTAACAAAAATTTTGATTCTAAGTGCGTCTTTTTCAGTGCAGTCCGGGGAAGATATCAGAATCGATTTGACATACATATAATACTTTGTTGACTCAACTTCCTAAACACTACGACTAATATGTATGATTGGGGAAGATGGCTGGGACTGAAACATACCCTGTGAAACACCTTTTATAAACCCAACATGCCCGAAAAAAGTGTGATATGCTAGCCTATTATAACAGTCGGATTGAATACAAAGTTTCTTTTCATATGATTATTCTATTCATAATGAAATGGGCTCTTCGCGCGCTCAAAAGAAGCAGACAGAGTAAATACACTCGTTTAGTCATTCACGTTCTGCTTGAGAAAGGAAAGCGTGCTTTGAGGAAGTTCAATCGTATAATTACAAGCAAATGCACACAGTGGACATAAACGCATTCGATTGATGTGCGAACAGTTCTTTCAAGGTACACAGCGTTTCAATTACAAACAAAATTAAACTTGATAAACATGAATTGCATTTCACAGGGCAGCAGGGCCAATATTTCGCTATCTGATACAATTGATTTGAGTTCAACAGTTCAGGCTAGTTTATCTTCGGGGAAAGGACATTTCTCATATTCTAAGAGAACAAACATATTTATGATATCTGCGATCATAAATATTGTCATTCACCTGCGGACAAATTGGAAACTTCTGCCAACACATCCAGATCTGAAGCAGTGATACATTGAAGCAGAGAAAAAGTCCAAAGCTTTCATATGCCTCCACGAGTTATGTCATAGCAAATGTTAAACAATGGATCTCAAACTGGTTTGTCACTATATGCTCCCAGCCATCTTCATTTGGGCTCAAGCATCATCGGCAGTGGAAAAATATGGTGAGTGAGTTTGAATACATCTCTATTTTTTATGTTTCATGACATTTTTCGACTCTCATGATTTGCATTAATTATCTGACACTGTTCCTCTAATTACTGTGTATTGCTTTAGATTTACACTGTTAAATAGTTGCTTTCTTTTATTTTAATCTGGACATGTACGCGTATTTCGCATATTTCACATGTGTTTTAATGTTTACCTCAGTCAAATTATCAAGTATAATGCGTATTCGTCTGTCAACAATGTACTAGGGTAATTCTTATTTAGGTTGTCTATTGGATTGATTTGATTCTACAGAAAATGAGCAATTGGCGAACCAGGATTATTATCATTTAGTTTTCATGCATTTTTACTAATGCACTAATACTGCTCAAGACCCTACTTTTTTATCTTTAAAAAAAAAAGGAATAAGAAATACGAATAAAACAAGCAATTTCACAACGAACGAATATAAGAAATAACATGAACATACAGTATTGATGATAGACTCTATGTATAATGACTGATGGAACGAGTTTTTATTCTCTCATTTGATAATTGTTTAGATGATCTGTATGTCGGATGCTTCAAAGATAAGATTACTAGTCGCGTTCTGTCAGATCAACTTTTAATATCTGATGATATGACAATCAAGCTGTGCATTGATTACTGCACAGGATTGAGTGACATTGACTCTGCTTACGCTGGTCTAGAGTTGGCGACAGAATGCTTCTGTGGGGTTGCTGCTACGAACTACGGTCGACATGGAGTGCTAGAAGACAGTGAATGTAATTGGCGGTGTGTGGGGGATAACACTTCTTTGTGTGGGGGCCTAGCCAGAATCTCTGTTTATAACCGTAAGTTCAAGAACGGTCAGAACCAATTGTGATTATCCACTATCGCCCAAAGAAGCGTTTTTTGCTAATGGGGAAATATTCTGTCATCAAGGATCATACACCCCCATGTTATGCCTATGCAAACAACGTAATTGAATAAGATATCATTTCTCTATGGGGCATGTTGACGATAGATCTTTCTCAAAAGTGAGAAATTCGTATTTAAGTATTTTTCTTATTCTTATTCTTATTTTGACATTGCCTTATCACCTTTGTGTGATAAAATTGATGTTATAAAAACAAATGTTAAATATAAAATATTGTAAACTATCGTGACACATCACACTATACGTGGCGTGTATATGCTCATCGTAGCCGTGATAGGGTGGAGCCAGCCATTGAGGACACTTGGGTGTTATACGGGATGGGGAGGAGAGAGGGAGGGAGGGAGGGAGGGGTTGGCGGGGGCACATGTACAATGTAAATAAAAACATATCCGTTTTGTCGATAGTTCATGCAAAATTATTACTGAATCTGTTTTATTACTGTTTTTGTTAATTTGTAGATGCAGAAAATCACACGTTGTCATTTACATATCATACTAATGGGACCAAGATTTATTTTTGCACTTGCTCATTTGGTTGTTAATGATATATAAAGGAAACACACTGCTATTTTAAAAGTATCTGGTCCTACTTTCTTTTATGTCCACTATTATAGTTATCTTTAGCTATATCATAACCAAGAACTTATAGAAATTGATTCTCCCGCCACCTCTAACATGTTGAACATTTTGCAGTTTTACCGATTAGACTTCCAAAAACTTCTGAAACATCGTCAAGTTCAGGGATACCAACTTCACCCGACTCATCGACAGCATTTGACAACCGAACAGAAGAAAGCGTTGAAAGCACGATCCCCACATCAACACGTTCTACCACATCAGGTAGGTGCATACTTTTGGCATTCTTTCGCTTGGTATAGACACGACAAAACATATACCCAAATTGTTGAAAGATTTACCATTGTAGCGCCCGTCCCGATGAGGGGGGCATACCTATTAAAGGAAGTCAAAATAAGAAAGGTGTTGACTAGGATGAATGGCAAAACAAAGTCTTTATTACTTAATCCTCTACAATAACAGTCTTTTCTTACAATAATGGCATAACAACACTCTTCAAGTATTAAACACAAATAAATCTACCTGTTCGCATACATTGAATTCATTAGCTCTCAGTGTTCTCTTACTATATCACTAAGAACATCATCTGGTTAGTTTCATTCCTTTACTATCTCTAAACGAAACTATCCTTAATTACTTCCATGCTTTATTTAAAAGCGCAACTCTTCATCGATCTCATAATCATAACTTGGCTACTAATAAATAACTTAACCCATTCCAATGTCTATAACATTGAGGTATCAGTCAATCTACTTTAACTTCTAATCATGTAACTCTTCACTTAGCGTCTTCATTAAGAAATCATATATAGATATAATACAAGAATGTTGGCATAATCATCCCTTTACTATTGTCTAATACTTCCTACTCTTTACGCTCCAAGACTGGGGATCTCTTGTGCACATAGACCCTTAGAATGCAATTCTACTCTCAGCCTTCACTAATCCCTAAATTCACAAGTTACTTCTTGTATCAGGACTTCACATTAATACTGAATAAACTTATAACTCTTCCTTAACTATAGCTCATGTATTTTCCAATAGTCATCTGCATCACTTTGATCTAATACTATCTTTTTCAGCGAGATTACTGAACTTGAAAAGATACATCTTCAACAACTTATATCTTAAACTCCTTACAATATTAACAGAACTGGCAAATAGTCTTAGTCTGCAGTCTGCACTAATTATATAGCTCTAGCAAACTAACAACCAATTTTACGCTTTCCTCTTACTGTAATCTCATCTACACATACATATTTATAGTTCATATTCTAATTATAATCAACGACCAATAGTTTTACTAAATACATGTATATTCATATCATAGTTATATACAAAGTAATGTGGGAGTGAAAGGGGAGGGGTAAACAATACAGAGAGAGAGAGAGAGAGAGAGAGAAGGGGATACAGAGAGAGAGAGAGAGAAGGGGGATAGAGAGAGAGAGAGAGAGAGAGAGAGAAAAAGAGGAGGGGGTAGAGAGAGAGAGAGGGGGGGGGGGGGTAGAGAGAGTAATTCCAAATAACATTTAACCTGAATTATCATTCCTAACAATATAATACAGTGAGTTTAACACTGTGATTATGCAAGTCTTCAACTTCAATATTCCATCAACCAATTCAACTCTAGCCTCCTTGCTCTAGCTAACTACAAGACAGTGTGACCATGTGTTTCTCAACAAGTGCATATCCAAACTCAAATCCTTTGTCTTCTCATCTTGCTGGCTCTACCAACTTTCATTCCCGCCTAAACTACCATTTCCAGCATGGGTCAAAAAGCAAACACATTCTATCTCTAACACTTCTCTACATAGCATTTGGGTATATCTACACTGTGTGCGTTAATGCATTGCAGTGGATGGTCAAGCTTGGAGGAGAGGGGATTAAGAACTCTGATAAGAAGTTGTGTTTACACTGCTTGCACTGCCATATCCCGATAACACACTAGTATTGTACACATGGTGCGTCCACACTCACTCATACCATAATACTGGAAGTTAAAGATAATCTGGACTTGAACAACTCATTTCGCTATTCAAACTGTATATGACTAAAACTAGAATAGGTAACAATGTGCTTTGGTATAATGCATAGTAAATGGCACATGTTCTTTTGCTAAGAATATATATATATATATACATGAATATCGAGCAAAAGACAAATATACTGACAGTAATAAAGTATATTCTCTTTGCAAAACTTACTTAGAATGTTGTCTAAGTCAAACAACATAATCATCAATCTCACACACACGGTAATAGTTTCCTATCATTACTACAAGTGATAGCAATGTTGCCATCAATGAAATCATCTCTTCCCACATGGCATCTCTTATTTCTACCCATAGTCCACATGTCATATAATCCAACAAGTCATTGGCAAAGATCATTCATATCTCTTTTTACACAGTACTACAAGATATGTGAATAGTGAAGCTAATAGTTTAGAAATACACATATTATGAAGAACAATAATATAACACAATTGAATAATAAGAGATTCTTTCTTACCTATTAAAGGAAGACAAAATAAGAAAGGTGTTGACTAGGATGAATGGCAAAACAAAGTGAGAAGCCACTCCTGGTATCCCAGCTGGTGTATTTGGGTTAGATGTTGGGTGAGGCCACTCTCGCAGGAGGGGGTACCTAAACAACTAAGAGGAGGGACTATATGGGGGCTAGAAATATACTTGTGTCATACATGCATAGTCAAGGATATACAAAAAAATAGGGGGGGGGGGTATTCTGTGGGGCTCCACACCATGAACAAGTTTTATTCGAGTATTGCTTTTGTTATTACTGACTTTGGTAAACGCACTTTCTTCACATGCTGATATGATACTAATAATAAAATTTATTGCAGGGGCCAATGATATGTAAATTCACTGACAGTGGGGAAAAGGTGTTCCTAATCATGGAAAATTAACTGTATTTAATAATGACTAGATTTTTATACCAATTCATCGACTTGGTCTTTTCCCACCTACTGTTATGAATTCAAGACAGAAATATATGAAATATATAATAGTCACTGAAAATGGAAATACTACTACTACTTGGAGGCATGATAGCTCAGTTGATAGAGCAGTGGTCTCGTAATCCGGTGACCCGGGTTAGAAACCAAGGCGATGCGCTATAATGCCCTTTGGTAAGGCATTAATCCTCATTACCAGGTCCCTCGGAGAGGACCTAAAGCCGTCGGCCGTATGGTTGCTTACTTACAAGCATTTATGTTTTTTTAGCAGTCAGGTAAAATAACCACCAATAACCAATAACCAATACTTAACAAGTCAATGCAAGCATGCCAAAGATGTCTCACCATCACTCCACCCCTCCCCCTCTCTCCTCTCACTCCCTTGCTATTTCCACTCTCTCTCTCTCTCTCCTTCTCTCTCCCTTTCACTTTTTGCCCTACCCCTCTCTCTCTCTATTTATCTCTCTCTCCTCTCTCTCTCTCTCTCTCTCTTCCTTCATCTCTTTTTCACTCACTCCTCTGTATCTTTCTTCCTATCTCTCCCCGCTGTCGCTCACTATCTCTTTCTCTCCTTACATTTACATACATCAGTACACTTGCTTTATAAAGTTTTATCAGGTTTATGGTCTCGTTCCCACAGGGAATCTACAGAATGAAGGTCAAATTATTAATTTTTCTTTTGGAATTTTCCATGAAAGTCTTATATCACACTTCTAATTGGTCAATCCGGCTATCACAAAATTATGATAATGCCATTGTTATGCACCTGAATATAATTCGAACAGATCCCTCAACATGTTTGTAATTTGTGTTGTACTATTGCAGGGCCCCCGAGTATAACAGTGTTTTACTCACTGATGGGGTTACCCTGGGTAAATAAAACAAAATAAATAAATAAATAAATAAACCTTTGCTGGCGTATAGTCTACTTTGATGACTTCGAGTCTTCAGTCCGTTACAGGCGACAAAAGCGGCATTGGTATGTACCCTGTCCTAGGTGTTTGTAAAGAATTTGTTTTTTAATTTTGGGAGGATAATTGTGGGGACGGCATTTAAGAATAATTACAACTCATCTCTATAGCTTTTGGAAAGGCATTTCGAAAATCGATAGGTCTCTTTTATGAATGTTTGCTAATTGATTCCTTTTCTCAGAACTTATATCGACAAATTGAGCAACTGACCTTTTACACCAAGTACTTCTTTAATGTATTTTGTTATCGTCATCTTTAGGTTCAACGATTTGCTGCATTTTTATTTACATTTTCCATTTATATTCTTTTTTAAAGGATTATATGCAGGTGCTGGTGGAGGAGGCGCATTTCTTCTGGTACTTATCATAATTGTTTTCGTCACATGTAGACGCAGGTAAGCCTATAGTAAGAATGTATATAATCTCAAAATTATAAATGCTGTGAAAAATTTATCTAACAAAAAGAAATTACACTGTGTATTAAGATTTTATAGGCACATGGATGCTCGGTAAATATACGAGTTCAGAACGACATCAAACAAAAGAAATTAAAACAAAGCACAGGAAATAAAGATCAGCGTAAAAAAGTGTTGTTTGGTCAAATAATTGTTCAGTAGCGTCACATTTAATTTGTTATACTTGATGTGTACTTAACACATTAGGTCCTAATTTGTCTCCGTTCTCCAGTTTTACCTTCGCTGTCTACAATTTCCACATAATTTCGTTTGTGGGGATAGTGTGTAAACTAAATCCGCAATTTCTGGTGGTACTACTCCTACCACTATACACTTTGATGGCATATTTGTTGGTAAACGAGCTTATAAACTAATTCATAGAACATTTGTTTATCTGCTGTCTGGATAATGGTTTCGATTATTATACACACAAACACAAACACAAAGTACATGACGAAAATCTTGATTGTGGAAGCGATTGTTCTGATTATGACGTTTCCTGGTAACATGACCACTGGAGTACACAGTGTTAACAAAGTCAACTGAATAAACAGTTCTTAAAAATTATCTTTAATAACAGAATGCACATATTGATCAGAAATATGTATTTTCAGCATCCCTGTGCCCTATATTTAAAAGAGCACCACCAACAACAACAACAAATAATAATAATATACCTTCATTTTGTGTTGTTGTTTTTTGTGGGGAAGGGAGGGACCACCTAGCTGCCCTACATGCCCACGGATCCGCCCGTGTTTTACCCTATTTTCGTTCCTCTTCTAACAGAAATACAGAGAGGCGATCACCTGCTACTGACCAACCATTAACACAGATAATTTATTCTAAGGACGGCAATCAAGAACGTAGTAGACCTACCAATGAGGAAGATGATCCTTTTATGAGAACAAGAGTGCAGAGACGGAACGCGACTATGAGAACATGACAGTGGACAATAACGAACTTACAAACATGAACTCGGAGAAGAGATCTACCATGAAAGAAGCAACACACGACCCTGCAGCTCTCTATGTCATGCCTAACCTATCAGCTAAAACCTCATCCCGACCTAAGACGTACACCTCGCCACCAAATGACACAGATGATCCGTCATTGATGTACGCTATGCCAGACAGAAGAGCTAAGACGGTGTACTCGAGCAACGGGAAAGCAGCGCTGGGGCAGGAAAGCCTCCACGCGCTGTACGCCACTTCCACGAAAAACCGCTTGGAACCGATCGGTATGGAGGCATCGACAGATGGGGAGGGCTTGTACGCGCTACCAGACAAAAACCCACGTGACCACATGACCCAAAATGGTGCCGGAAAGCGTGATGATGTAGAAGCCATGTACGCCATGCCAGATAAATCACGACGGGGCAATGATGTTGATAACACTAATGATAGAAAATGATATCTATAGCTCTACATAGAATGTCATAGGGAAATAGAGAGGGGTAATGGTTTTGCTGTTTCTATTCTACATTTTGTTGAAATAAAACAAATTGTGTCCTTTCAAATGCATAAGTATAAGTATAAGTATCAAATGTATGTATTTTAAAATATGAATCTGTGCTATGAAAAAAAAAGTGATGTCAATATGAATGAATAGAAATTAAAATGTTTACAGATTTGTTCAATTATGGTGAATTATGCTACCTTTTCATTGATACATATTTTACTAAAGAAAGAAAAATATCTCTGCTTGCATGAACTTGTTATTACACGATTATGATGCCTATAACTTGTATAACACATGGAGGTTGAATTATATTTTATCATAGTAAGATGATTGCATGCCCTAATATAAACACATACATCGCATCCTGTCTACCGACGAACAGTTGATCGGCTTTGTAAATTTATTTATTTAAGAAAAATTATCAGAATTTGATGTTTTCTTATAATAGGTGCAAGGGCGAAGGAGATGTGTGAATATGTATAGTGAAATATATCAGTTAAATTGAAAAATTGACTTTTTACATGATTAAAACCTGCACCATTCATGGATGAAATCGTGTCAAGGATACAAATGTTAAGTGAGATAGCACATAATGTTTTTAAAAGGACAACCCTTTTGTACAGGATATATCTACAAAAGAATAAAAATACTCACATAATATACTTCAACTAAAAAGATTATGTGTATAATTATGTACCATTATTAGATCTTGTATTGTACAGTAAGGTAGAAATGTATTTTTATCATATTAAAGATGTTGCATGTTTTAACAAAACGTACACAGCATCCTGTTTAAGGGCGAACGATTGCATTAGTTTCGTAAATTTGTTAACGAGAAAAATGTAATTATAGTGTTTCCTTATAATCTGTGCAAGGGCAATACGGATGTGTAAATACATATAAACAAATGAAACATATATGTTTTACTGAAAATGAGACATTACACATGATAGAATGCTGTCAAATTAAAGATACAATTGTTAATGTGAGATGTAAATAAAAGTTGAATCCTGCTTTTAAAGGACAACCTTTTCAAAGAAAAAATATAATATCGAAAAAGGAGGTTAAAACACTTTATTATACACAACAAGCGTGATGAAATGTTGCACCCTTCGCGGATGATAGATATATTAAGGATATAACTGTTAATGTCAGATTTTATATTTTTAAAGCAAAACCTTTTGGTAAAAAGATATATCTAAACAAAAACAGTCCAAATACATACATTATAAAAAACAAATGACAGAACATGCGTGTATGTACGTACCACAATAATGTCTCGTATTGCATAGTAATTAGGTAGAATTATATTTGATCATTGTAAGGATGATAACGTGTTGTAATCAAACTTCCACCGAATCCTGTCTAACGGCGCAGACAAATGATATAGTTTCGTAAGTTTGTGAACAAAAATAAAATATGATGAATAAACCGTTCTCTTAGAATCTGTGCCTGGGCAATTGGGATGAGTAAACATGTATACAATATGGTATGTATATAAGTTTTGTGTGTGAAATAGAGACTTTTATACATGGGTAAATGTATTCATGCTGCCATACATAGATAATATAGATTTTCTCTAACTTCTATATACAATATAGATATATGGCTCCCATTTGCAATGCAAAGCTTTAAAAATGATTACCTTGTACTGACACTATATTTTATTTTGGCATGTATTCCGTTAAAAAAACTGTTTTAAAATGACGCCCTGCTGCAACGTACAAAATACATGACAAAAAAGAAAAAGAAAAAGTTTAACATGAAATATTAAACTTAGAATATCAATGTACAAATAATAAGTGACATAATTATATAAGCAATAGAATTGCGTGAGTTACAAAAGTAAGGACCAAACATGTAATATACATTGTCGCTCATAAAGTTGGAATATTTTTGTTTTACCCCAAATTACGGAATTATTTTAAAAATAATTTAAAAATAATAGATCTAGATAATAGTATACATTCTCAGATTAAATTGAATAATAATTTGCCAATGTATGTTTTCCGTGACTGCTAAAGCATGTGAATGCTACTATGCTTATCAAGTAGGGGACCTACGCCCTTAAGTCATAAATGACGGTAATGAGGATTAATGCCCCACAAAAGGGCACTAATATAGCACATCGACACGGTTTTGATCGTGGGGGCTCACAGTTACGAGGCCATTGCTTTGTCACTGAACCATGACTGTACGGAGCGGGGGCTAGGGTAGGGGGCAGTTTCCATAAATTAAAAAAATGCAATAAATTTGCAATAATTGATTGCATTTTACCCCGGTCCACAACATAACAAAATTCTCTGGACGGCCAAGCATTATGGCTCAAGGCATGGGCACACAGAGGATTTTTTATGTTGGGAACCGGGGTAAAATGCAATAAATTATTGAAAATTTATTGCATTTTTTGAGTTTTTTAATTGATGGAAACTGCCCCCTACCCTAGCCCCCGCTGCGTACAGTCATGGTTCAGTGACAAAGCAATGGCCTTGTAACTGTGAGGCCCCAGGATCAAAACTTTGTCGATGTGCTATATTAGTGCCCTTTTGTGGGGCATTAATCCTCATTACTGTCATTTATGACTTAAGGGCGTAGGTCCCCTACTTCATAAGCATAGTAGCAATCCCTTTCCAATCAGTCACGCAAAAAACACATTGTCAAATTATTATTCAATTAAAGGTACTATGTCCCATTTGCAGGCCAAAAAAAAAGAAAAAGTTAAATTCCAACTGCATTTGAAAGATAATACTAATTTAGAACTTCCCTAAAAAAGATGGGGCTTGAAAATGTCTTCAAGTGGGAAAATAACGACTATTAGTTGTCAAATCGACTTTAGGGCTATAGAGCCCAAAAGTAATGGTCTTGATTTTCAGACAATTGTACCGAATGGTCATACGTTTTATGCTGCGCAAAGATTCAATCAGTTTAATCTTGGCCATCACAAGAAGTGGGTTAATGATGTAGACAAATGCTCATGTACCCTTTACAACTCTTTTCATGTATGTTATTACCAAAGAAGAAAAAAAGCCAGTCAGTCACTCAATAGTGTCTGACAGTGAAGTCTAGCAAGTAAACGGGTTTCCTTGCATAATTTGAATATGAGGACACTGCTAACGTTTACATTTCACAGATAGGACATACATGACATATTCATAATTCCTGCAAAGTTCTACAGAATTTGAGGTTGGCTGCAAAAGGGACATAGTACCTTTAAATCTGAGAGTGTATACTATTATCTAGATCTATTATTTTTAAATTATTTTTAAACTAAAATATTCCAACTAAATGAGCGACAGTGTAGGATAACAACCTTTGATGATGATCACCACGAACTTGTTCCTACGACTTCCTTTATATATTTCTTACATTTTCTTAAATGAGACAGGAGGTGTCAGTCGCTCTGTGTATTAACATACATGTAGTGTCAGAAATTTGAGACTATGCACACGATACGGTTACTCTACACCATATATTACATGATAGGTTTTTAAAACTTTAGATAATGCTACTTTACACAGCGAGAGTCTGACAAGCTATAGACTCTGTTCAAGGCTTCATGGGAAGTTATTAAGTATCGACATTAGAGTCTGATCCTGTCGACTATAGACCCTATAAACCCCCCCCCCCCCCCTCAATTAACAAAAAAGAAAAGAAAGACCTTACCCCTCCCATCTCACTGAACGAAATATTGGTCGGCCAAATTTTGAAATTTCCAGGTCCCCTCGTAACAAAAAACAAAAAAAATGTGCCCTTTATCCCCCCCCCCCCGCCCCCTCCCCTGCTTATTCAGCGGAGTCAGCGGCTGGCTGAGTCGTTTTTTCGGCGCGATTTAAAAATGTTAAAAAACCCTAGAAAAAATCCTGCGTACGCCACTGGGTGGGACAATAACTTTTTAAAAGCCACATCCCCCTAATGTATGATATTATAATTAGCTTGAATTACAGTCGGATGGTATACAAGGTTTCTTTTCATATGATTATTCTATTCCTCATGAAATGAGCTCTCCGTGACCATAACGGAAACAAACAGCGCGAATACACTCGTTTTATCATTCACTGATAGGAAAGCGTGTTTTGAGGAAGTTCAGTTGTATATTACCAGCAAATGCATACAGTGGACATTAACTCATTCGATTGCTGTGCGAACAGTTCTATTATGGTAGACAGTGTTTAATTTGTTTAAATACACTTAGTGATGAACGTGTTTAGTTTATCACAGGGAAGCTGTCAACTACTTCGTTATCTGATATGAGTAAGGGTTCAACAGTTTAATGTCTATTCATCTTCGCGGAAAAAGAAAAACTTTCATTTCAAGAGAACAAACATATTCATGATATTTGTGACAATAATTATTGCCATTGGAAACTACTTCCAACACATCCAGATCTGAAGCAGTGAACGAGAGGAAAAGTCTAAACCTTTCAATTGCCTCTATGAGTTATGTCATAGAAAGTTTTAAACAATGGATCTAAAACTTGTCTGTCACTTCATCCGCCTAGCCATCTTTATTTGGGCTCCAGCATCATCGGCATCAGAAACATATGGTGAGTGAGCTTTGCATACACACATATTTTTAGGTTTCATTACACTTTTCGAGTGTAAGGCTTTGTATAATTTCTCTAATTACTGTGTATATGCTATAGTTTTTCACTGTTTAGTAGTTGCTTTTCCATATTTATATATTCTGGACAAGTGCATGTTTCATGCACATTCCACATTTCATTTAACAATGTTTACCTCATCCGAACTCCAATATTATGCTAAATCTTCTTTAGATAGTCCGTTGGTTTGATTTGATTATATGAAAAAAAATGAGCAATTGGCGATATAGGATTCTTATCATAAAATCTCTATAACTTGTCACGCATTCTTTACTTGTTTGCACTTATACTGCTCAGGAGACTTTTGTTTCTCCTTTTAAAACAAACAAAAACAACTTTATAAGAAATACGAACAAAACCATCCTACAAAGACTGAATATCAGAAAAGACGTATATAATGACTAACGGATCAAGTTTTTATTCTCTATTTTGATAATCGCTTAGATGAACTCCATATCGGATGCTTCATAGATGTCAGTCATAATCGGGTCCTGCCATATGACCTATTAATATCTAAAAACATGACAATCGAGGTGTGCATTGACCACTGCACCGGAATGAATGAACCTGATTCCGCTTATGCTGGTTTAGAGTTTGGAGAAGAATGCTACTGTGGGGTTGCTGATACAAACTACAGTCGACACGGAGAGGCAAAAGATGGTGGCTGTAATCACAAGTGTTCGGGAAATAATACTACTTATTGTGGGGGCTCTAACAGAATCTCTATTTATAACCGTAAGTTTAAGTATTTTCAGAACTGATAGAGACTTTCCAGTATCGCCTAAAGTAGCGGATTTGCGCTAACGGAGAAAAGTGTCGTCCTCACTGGACATATTTCATTGTCCGTGATATGCCCACAAAAACAATACAGTTGTATCAAATGTCATTTTTTTCTATGGGCAATGTTGAAGGTAGATCATATCATTGAAGAACATTTGGTACCAACCTACATACGTTTTTAAAAATATAATCCAACTTGGATATTTACTGTACAAATCACTTTCGTGTGAGGACATGTATGTTATATATTTTTGTTTCAATAAAAATATTGTAAGCAATCGACACAACGTATATGCCCCTCGTACCCGTAGTAAGGTGGATCCAGCCATTGAGGGTGCTATGGTATTACTCGGGGGTGAGTAGGAGGTGGGCAGGGGCAAGGGTAAGATAATTTAAGAGCTTGAATCATTTTAGACTTTTCAACATTCAATTAGGGGGGGTGGGGACGTGGTGCCCCCCTGCGTACCATGTAGCCACGCTTCTGTCGTGTGAACAATAGTGACTTTGGCGATAACGCTTTTTAATACTGAATGTGTTTTATAGCTATTTAGGTTTTTGTGTAGACGCAAAATTACACTATGTCTTTTACATACACTGGTACCAAACTTCATATTTTTACATGCCAGTTTTCTATGAGATATAAAGAAAAAATATTTATATTTAAAGATCTTTGGTCCTACTTTCTTTCATATCCAGTCTTATAGTTGTGCCCAGCTATATTATAATTAAGAACCTATAGAACAAACAAAAAAATCAACCACATCTAACACGTCTAACATTTTGCAGTATTACTGATTAGGCCTCAAACAACTACTGAAACATCGTCTAGTTCAGTGACAGTATTTGACAAACGAACAGAAGAAAGCGATGAGAGCACATTCCCAACATCAACACGTTCTACAAAATCAGGTAGGTACATACTTTTGGCTGACTTTCGCTAGCTATAGACCCTACAAAACATATACCAAACGTATTGAAAGATTTTCCATCAAAAAGTTTTATTCGAGCATTGCGCTTGTTTATTAACGACTTTGGTAAATGCGCTTGCTTTACATAACATGATAAAATAGTAATAGTGAAATCTATTGCAGGTTGCCGTTGATATGTAAAATCACACGAGATATAGCATGTCTTCAGGCAGTATACTTTTGATCTTCATTCTTTCATTATTCCGTAAGAACCTAGACAAATATCGGTGCTAAAAATTGCAGATAAGCGTAACGTTACCAATAATATTATATATCATTTCATTCGATTTGATTATTACGATGACTTCATTACTTAGATCATATTGAAACAAGGATCCAATGAAACGAACTAAAAAGAAAATAAGGAGAAACGAAATAAGGGGTATGTGAGTTATAGCATTCTGTTAAGACGTTTTCTACTGAGTTCTTGTTATTTTTTATTGTTAATGTTGTATGGGCAAATTCTATATATTCACAACTTTGGACTAAGATGTATTTCTAGTAATACTGATGAGTCGGCCTGGCCCTTCAGACGCCCCTACAATGCTTCGTCATTAAGATAAATCATATGGATGGTTCGTTTATCATGCCAGTCCCATTAGACGAAATAATACAGATATACATTCACCAAATAACATGATTAAGGTATTTGTCAATATATTATAATGTTATTTTGCTGCAATATTACTGTTCATTATCCATTCTAACGTGGGTCAATAAAATGAGTAATTATTTCTGAAATGATGTTCCTTTTGTGATTTCCTTATTGTTAAATTTGAAACAGGATCAAGCTTGGTGCCAACACTAATCTACGTTTTGGTCCCGCTATTCGCTTTCGCTGTCATCGTGCTTATCGTGTGGTTGCTCTGTCGACGAAAAGGGTAAATTGTCTATTATTATAATTTATGGTGTTGTTAATTTCGGACTAATAAATATCCATGAACTACATTCAAATCTATCGTTCATTAAAGCCAATTATCGCATTATTTAGCATTGTAAATATGTTTTCTAAGGTAGGCCTATTGAATTTATGAGCGATTATTCTAGAATAAGTTGTTTGAAAGGTTATTTACATTTTTCGTCATGAATAGATATAACATCCATTATTCTTTTCTGGGGGTCATCCCGGTAGAAGGACGAAACAAAGAAATACATTTGATTTTAGAAAAGAAGGCCCATGAGACCAACATCAATGACATCAGTCGACAGTCCATGAGACCGATAACACAAAGGAATACTTGAGGGAAGATAGAGAAATAGAAAAATGTTTCTATTATGGTCCATCGGTCTTGTAAGCCCCCTGAATAATGGCTGGCTTGGAACTTTCATTTTATTCATTCGTTCTAATAAATTACAAAACTGTCTTCATTATGATATCAGGCTCAAGCACGGGTCATCTCAAGGTATATCCGTCTCCGAAAGGGCTGTGGAGAGTCCTGGAATGAGAGATAACCCGACATTTGAATCGTCTAGTGTTCATGATCTCCGGATGACAGACGTTGCGGGTTGTCATAGCGGGAATGATCCATACATGGACCTTAGTACTCGCCATGATGGCCCTACATTACAAGTATACGAACCATTAAGAGAGGTGATCTTCCAGGGAGACGGGTATGAGGTACCTGTAAATGGGGTCAATGGACAAACTAGTCCAGAGTATTGTAAGACCTTGCATAAGCTTCAAATACACCCTGAGACCGACTATGAAATCACATACGAATACCAGGACCTTATAGTTGGAAGGAATAATTCGATAGGTAATGAAAGTCCGGTACGTGGGCTTCAGGTACAACCTAAGACCGACTATGAAGCAATACATGAATATGAAGACCCGGGCATAATTGGATGAAATATTCCGCAGTATGAGAGTCACATAGATGGGCTTCGGGAAATGTCTAAGACCGACAATGTAATAATAATAATAATAACACATGAATACTAGTATGTGTTTGGGTTTAACGTTAACAGTTTCTAAAGACAGGTTATTAAATTACTTATTACCCAATTGAGACCAAATAATAAAATATATACTCTAAGAAGAGAAGATTAATTCCTTAAATCCATCATTTTTTTAATTAGGTCACGAATGCTAAAGTGCTTATAACAAAATTTATGAATAACAGTAGTTATCAGAAATAAATATTAATTGATAGAATTCATTATTTTTCGTTATTGAAAATTGATAACAAACTACGTAGTTTATGATTTAGCTAGAATAATTGTAATATTTGACTTGAGTGTGTGGCCTCAAGTCTTTGACAACTAAAGTATTTGCAATCGCAAAGATTTAAAAGAAGAATTTATTAAATATGATTTTGTCCACCATTTAGTTTTCAAATGAACAGGTAAATTATTTTCATTCAATTGTTCATATAACAAACAAATAACAATGTCAAATTTCGGGGTTGTATGTGTGATCAGTCGAGTTTAGGTTGAAGTTGCGTCTACATATTATCTTGTCATATTTGGGTATATGTCGGTGGTGAACTATAATTATGAAAGGATTAAAAACGATAAATAACGATTGAATAAAGGGATATTTATAAAGGATAACCTCTGTACAAGAATAGGTTTTGTGTATGAAAGTCCGATGGCATGCATTTTCACATTGACTTCTGTCAATGAATATTGATATATTGCATCACCATTTCATCAAATAATATTCACACCCCTTGTAAATATTCTTCTTTTCTTTTTTCTGTAGCTCAGGAATGAAAGGTAAACCGGTTAAAATTAGGGCCTTTGCCGAATACCTTTAAGTGCTAGATTTAAAACATGTATGTACGTGTATCGTTCTCAAGATTCATGAATCGGGACAAATCAACTTTTTGACATACCTAAAATATCACAAAACTTGGTGAAGGTATTTATAAATTAGTTGTGAACTTTACATATATTTCACGATGTGTTTTTGAATAATCTTCCCCTATTACCAGCTACTAATCCCCACTTATAACTCATGACGGTTTCATGAAAAGATACCCTGACGTTTTGAGATCTGTCCCGGTAGTTACGAGTAACGAAGAAGAAGAGCATCGCTGATGCTATCACAACATCAACACTTACTCCAGTCAGGACATTATCTATTGTCCGATTTTTCCTGGAGAGAGATGGAAAAGGAAAAATATTGAATGCACTGGATAGTTATTACACCTCTTTTTTTGTAGGGCTACTCTAACCCAATTATTCATTTGATGTTTATGTATATACTTGTATTACTTCAATGACATGTTACATTTTGCACAATCACAATTAATTATTACGAATTATGAGTATAAAAATCTAGTTCGGTGTTTTAAGTACCTTATTTTCCAGTCATGATGACTTAAGGGGTGGAGCTTGGCAGGTAGAACAAAAGCATTTTAAAAGAATATATAAATATATGACATAAATGTAAATCAAAATGTCATCAACAAATGTCAACATGAATTTTTAATTTAGTTAACCTTAAAACGGAAAGTCCATTCTGATGTTTAGTTTTTTTTGATATTAGCAGAAAAAAATGAGAGAAAGTTTGATAAAATCGATTAAAAACAAGAATTCATGAATTGTTTAACTTCAGTAAAACTCAAACTGGCAACACTGTCATGTATCTTGCAAGCTCCTCTTCAATTTGGTCTGTACAGAAAATGTTTTCTTAATCATTGATAACGGTGTTGATATGTTTCATATAGGGATTGTATAAAGACATATGGTAATAATTATATTTAGGGTGAGTTATTATTGTTTGTATTATTGTTATTATTACTCTTATTAATACTAGGTAGGACTATAAGTTTGAATCTCATGTTTCCCATATTTCATGTGCTTCCTCCCCTCCCCCCCCTTTTCTACTCTTTTCTTCTCTCTCTCTCTATCTCTCTTTCTCACTTTCTCTCTCTCTCTCTCTTATAATATGCTTTAAAGTACACTGCATTGTTTGTGAGTGAGTGAGTATGGCTGAGTGTGTTTGCAAGATATTTATAATTGTTCTGTAATAAGTATGAATGTACATTTTTTGTTGTTGTTTTGCTTGTTATAGTATGTTTTTATCAAATTTATATTCAATTGTATGTTAATGGACCCCATTTGTCACAAAATTTGAAAATTTGGTCCATCGGTGTTGGGGGGGGGGGGTAAGGTCTGTCATTTTGGGTCACCAATTAGCACTTTTTTTTTTTTTTAAATATATATTATATTGAAAAAAAAAAAAAAAATCTCTTCCAGTGATCCATTTTATTAGATTTTGTGAAAGGAACGTTATAATTTTTGTCTTTGTAATCTTCATTTGTGGCTGACGGCTGGCTGACTATTTTGTAAACGAAGAATATTACGATATACATTGAATATTTCATAACACAACAATTTGCAGGGGGTGGTGTGCCCCCCCTGGAAAAATTCCGGGGGTGCTGCAGCACCCCCAGCACCCCCGCTTCCCAGGGCCATGAGGGGGGGGGGGGGGGGGGGGTAATTCAGGAGGAAGATGATATATCCAAAGTGACAATAATAAATAATAATAATGATAAGGATAATAATATTAATTACAATGATAATAATGACGATGTTTTTTTTTTGCCCGTATCTGCCAGCTAGGCACTCGTGTCACATGTTACAAAATAAGAAACATAATAAATTAAACCCCAAATGATAATTTGATTAATAATACATGTTTTGTTTGGTTTCATTTAGAAACGTAATGATGCTTTAAGCTGCATATTATTCTCGAATAAACAACGATTATATTTTTCTCGAATACAAAAATCTATACCGTCCTTCCAGACAATGAAAAATTATATCAGGAATAGTGACATACATGAGTGGCAGGTTAGTACAAAACTGACAAATTTGATTAAAAAAATGATACATTTTGAGAGGAGTTTGATCGTTCAGTATTATTTTATTGAATTTCCCAAATCTTTTTCAGACATGATGTTGCAATGTTTTTTTTGTTGTTGTTGTTTTAAATGGAGTCGGGCTAACTCGGACTAGGGGACAACTCGGCTCGCTGCAAAAACGGTCATTTTTGAAGGTTTAGGGTTAGGTTAAGGGTTTGGGTTAGGGTTAGGGTTAGGGTAAAATGACAAAAAACTGACCGTTTTTGCAGCGGGGCCGAGTTGTCCCACTTGTCCGAGTTAGCCCGACTCCATTTACATTTACATACGGAATATCATATAATACTTCAGAATATGATATACATAATGAATATCAACCATGATAAGCAATGTCTGAAAGCGTAGCATATTGAGAAAAAAATGATATGATAATACAACTGTATATACAGAACATAGATTTAAAACGGATCCGGGCTGACTCGGACCCGGGGGCAACTCGGCCCCGCTGCAAAAACGGTCATTTTTTGGGTCATTTTACCCTAACCCTAACTCTAACCCTAACCCTATACCTAACTCTAACCCTAAACTTAGCCCTAACCCATTCAAATTTTTTATTCAGAGATTGATTTTTAATAAAATGGCATTGGAGTGTCTAAAAACCTGAAGAAAAAAACATTAAAGATCAAACTCTGTGGGTGCACTGTATGTAGTATTTAAAGTAAAAGAATATCAGAAAGTTCCGGAAGTTATATGTAGTGTATTTTTGTGGGATCATAAAGAATGGCCTGATTTAGACGATTGTCTCATGGCTAATTTTAGAATCAACGTAAAATATTTAGTGAAATCTGAAAAAAAACCTTTTTAAACAAGAGGAAACACTTTCCGGCACTTTTCTCCATATTGCGGAAATGATTGCATGACATAAAGGCCAAGCGTACACTCTGATACAAGTTGTATTGAGGTTAATTGCAATTACGTACACTGTATAATAATAGAACAGGGAAAGAGCAATTATATGTAGTCAGTCAAGAAATAAATTATTTCCACACTTTTCAAGTACACTGTC
Organism: Strongylocentrotus droebachiensis; assembly: GCA_035222895.1. Taxonomy (NCBI): domain Eukaryota; kingdom Metazoa; phylum Echinodermata; class Echinoidea; order Camarodonta; family Strongylocentrotidae; genus Strongylocentrotus; species Strongylocentrotus droebachiensis. Next base: position 8,325 of record JAVYIG010005391.1, on the reverse strand, counting down.
GCTTATATAGTTGGAATATTTTTTTACCCCAATTTATGGAATTATTTTGAAATTATTGGAAACTTCTTTCAAAACATCCGGATCTGAAACAGTGATACATTGAAGGAGACGAAAGGTCTTAACCTTCATTTGCCTCTTTGGATTATGTCATATAATGTTTAAAACAATGGATCACAAATTTGTTTTTTACTACATCCTCATGGCAATTTTCATTTGGGCACAAGCATCGTTGGCAGTGAAAACATATGGTGAGTGAGCTTTGTTTTGATCTCTATTTCGGTTTCATGACACGTTTCGAGTCTAAATGCCTTATTTATCTGACACTATTCCTCAAATTATACTGTGTATTGCTTTAGCTTTGCAGTGTTTAATAGTTGCTTTCCAATATATTTTTAATTTGGACATGTACATGTATTTCTTAAATTTCACATGTTTTTTTAATGTTTACCTCAGCCAAATTATAAAGCATAATGCTGTTTCTTCTTTCCACAATGAAGTGGGTAACTTTTATTTATATTGTCCATTGGTTTCATATGATTTGATAGAAAATGAGCAACTGGCGATACATTAAATTACCATAAGTTTTCACGCATTTTTTTCTTTTTCGCACTATTACTGCTCAAGACCCTCTTTTTATCTTTCAAAACAAACAAAAGGAAAAGGAACAAAAAGAATTAAACAAACTATCCCACAACGAACGAATATAAGAAATAAAATGAGCATAGAGTATTGATTATAGATACGTATAATGACCAGTGAAATGAGTTTCTATTATCTTATTTGATAATCGTTTAGATGACCTCTATGTCGGATGCTTCATAGATGACGGAACTAATCGGGTCCTACCAGATGTCCTATTTATATCTGATGATATGACAATCAAGCTGTGCATTGATTACTGCACAGGATTGAGTGACATTGACTCTGCTTACGCAGGGGTAGAGTTTGCGAATGAATGCTACTGTGGGGTTGCTGGTACAAACTACAGTCGACATGGAGTGCTACTAAACGGTGACTGTGAATACCAATGTGCGGGGGATAACACCAGTTATTGCGGGGGCTCTCACAGAATCTCTATTTATAACCGTAAGTTTAAGTATTTTCAGAACTAATATAGACTTTCCAGTATCGCCCAAAGTAGCGGCTTTGCGCTAACGGAGAATAGTATCATCCTCAATGGACATATTTCATTGTCCGTGATATGCCCACGAAAACAATACAGTTGAATCAAATAAATTTGTTTCTATGGGCAATGTTGAAGGTAGATCATATAATTGAAGAAAATTCGGTACTAAACTACTTACCATACGTTTTTGAAATATAATCGAACTCGGGCATTTTCTGTACAAATCACTTTCGTTTGAGGAAATTTATGTAATATTTATTTCTTTTAAATAAAATATTGTAAGCAATCGACACAACGTATATGCCCCTCGTACTCGTAGTAAGGTGGATCCAGCCATTGAGGGTGCTATGGTATTACTCTGGGGTGAGTAGGAGGTGGGCAGGGGCAAGGGTAAGATAATTTAAGAGCTTGAATCATTTTAGACTTTTCAACATTCAATTAGGGGGATGTGGTGCCCCCTGCGTACCATGTAGCCACGCTTCTGTCGTTTGAACAAAAGTGACCAAATGAAGAAAATATTTTGGCGTTAACGCTTGTTAATACTGAATGTGTTTTATAGCTATTTAGGTTTTTTTGTAGACGCAAAATCACACTTTGTCTTTTACATACACTGGTACCAAACTTCATATTTTTACATGCCAGTTTCCTATGAGATATAAAGAAAAAATATTTATATTTAAAGATCTCTGGTCCTACTTTCTTTCATATCCAGTCTTATAGTTGTGCCAAGCTTTATTATAACCGAACTTATAGAACAAAAAATTCCTCCACATCTAACACGTCTAACATTTTGCAGTATTACTGATTAGACCTCAAACAACTACTGAAACATCGTCAAGTCCAGTGATACCAACTTCACCCGACTCATCGACAGCATTTGACAAACGAACAGAAGAAAGCGATGAGAGCACAATCCCATTATCAATTATTTTATAATTATATCATATTATTTTGGCAGACTTTCGCTAGCTATAGACCCTACAAAACATATACCAAAATTATCGAAAGATTTTCCATTAAAAAGTTTTATTCGAGCATTGCGCTTTTTTATTACCGACTTTGGTAAATGCACTTGCTTTCCATAACATGATAAAATAGTTATATTTATTGCAGGGTGCCGTTGATATGTAAAATCACAGATAGTGGGAAAAAAGGTGTAACCTAATAACATAATTTTTTTTTTTAAATAATGTCTGGATTTTACACAAATTCATCGACTTGTTCTTTTTCCACCTACTGTTATGAATACAAGACAAAAATACAAAAATATATAATAGTCACTGGAAATGGAGAAATTATTTGAAAAATCAATGCAAGCATGCCAAAGATCTCTCACCATCACCTCACCACCCCCCCCCCTCTCTCTCTTCTTCTCACTCCCTGCTATGACCACCCTGAGCACCTGACTTTACACTCCAAGTTAATTCTATCATGGTTTTTTTCTCGACATCTTTTGGTTCAACAATTTGCTGCATTTGCAACGTCATTTTCCATTTATATTCTATTTTCCAGCATTATATGCAGGTGCTGTTGCAGGAGGCGCATTTCTTCTGATACTCATCATCATAATAATTTTTGTCGTCACATGTAGACACAGGTAAGCCTAGTAAGAATGAATCTAGTCTTAAAATTATAAATGTTGTGAACAATTTATCTAACAAAATGAAATTACACAGTGTATTAAAAACTTGATGGGCACATGGATGCTCAGTAAAATACGAGTTCAGAACAACAACAAACAAAACAAATCGAAACAAAGCACAGGAAAGTAAAGCTCAGCACAATAAGTGTTGCTTGGTCAAACTGTTCTGTCAGGTCACATTCTATTGTTATACTTGATGTGTACTTAACATATTCGGTCCTGGCTAGTCTCCATTTTCAAGTTTTACCTTCGCTGTCCACAATTTCCACAGATTTTTTTCTCAGGGTATAGTTTGTTTAAAGGGACTGCTTCGTCGAATGTCCGATTGTAGTAGGTCCATGGTTTGATAGCTAACTGCGCCACTTTGTTGTTACTACACCTACCACTATACACTTTGATTGCACATTTGTTGGTGATCGAGCTTATAGACTTATTCATAGGACATTTGTTTATCTGCTGTCTGGATAGTGGTTTTGATTATACACATACACACAAATAAACAGTGCATGTAGCAAATCTTCAATTGAGGAAGCGATTGTTCTGCTTATGCCGTTTACTTGATCGCATGACCACCGGAGTAATAATAATAATGATACAGCATTTATTATACGCCATTGATCTAGTAAAAAATTCTGAGGCGCAGAGGGAGATTATTACCCTGACTTTAGCACGGCTGCCATTACGACGTTTTAGCATTTCAAGGGATCATTACCTGCATTCAATCAGCAGATGTATGAGATTTATTGTATTATTACCAACGCTCCTTCTCTCCCCTTTCCTTTTCTTCTCTGCAAGTCACATTCTTTTTGTATTTATATTTTTTATTGTTGTATCTCAGTTGAGGGCTGCGGGCACGTCAAGCTACTTTTCTTATTTCTGTAGCCCTCCTGCATCTAATGTATGTTAATTATGCATTCAATATATTTGTTTAATTTCGTTTATTATCTATATAAAATTATATACACTTAAAATATTGTATCAAACCATATTATGTTCATGAAAATGTATGGTGAAAAAAAGAAAAAAGATGCAGAAACCAATAAATCAAATCAAATCAAATAACGCTGTTCGGTCGGGTTAAACACAACAAATGCCAAACACATCATCTGATTACAACAATACATTGTAGAGGCTGACGTTCAAAAGCAATAATAATAGATCCACAGTGAGTAAATAGTGGTTATGAGAATTCCTATTCGTTATTGTGATATGATGTTGAATTAGCTATGCATTCATGATGGATGTATATAGTTTTATTATTTAGATTTCAGATGGTTAGAAGAGGGGAAGGTGTGTGATGTGACATAGATTATTTTTGATCGGTGTCATAGGGAAAAAAGGTCCATCATGTTAAATAAGTATGATTGGAGAGATGGGACCGGAGACGTGCCCTGGTGGGACACAATACCTTTTATAAACCCAACATGCCCGAAAAAAGTGTGATATGCTAGCCTATAATAACAGTCGGATGGTATACAAAGTTTCTTTTCATACGATTATTCTATTCATTATGAAATGGGCTCTAAGAGGGCACAAAAGAAGCAGACAGAGTAAACACACTCGGCTAGTCAGTCACCTTCTGGTTGAGAAAGGAAAGCGTGCTTTGAGGAAGTTCACTTGTATAATTACCCGCAAATGCATACAGTGGACATAAACTCATTCGATTGCTATGCAAACAGTTCTATCATGGTAGACAGCGTTTCATTTTTTCAATACACTTGATAAACATGTATTGTATATCATAGGGTGGCTGTCAAATATTTCGTTATGTGATTTAAATTTGAGTTGAACAGTTTAAATATATGTTCATGTTCGGGGAAAGGTATAATATTTCACATTTCAGGATATTTGTGACAATAATTATTGCTCTTCACCTGCGGACAAATTGGAAACTTTTGCCAACACTACACAGTCAGTGATACATTGAAGGAGACGGAAAGTCGAAAGCTTTCATTTGCCTCTATGAATTATTTCATAGACATTTAAAAAAAATGGATCTAAAACTAACTTGTAACTACATTCTCATAGTCATCCTCATTTTGGCTCCACCATCATCGGCAGTGGAAATATATGGTGAGTGAGCTTTGCATGCATCTTAATTTCGGTTTCATGACATGTTTTGACTCTCAGGGTTTGCATTATATATCTGACACTATTCTTCAAATTACTCTGTATTGCTTTAGCTTTGCACTATTTTATAGTTGCTTTCTAATATTTTTAATCTAGACATGTACATGTTTTTCGCATATTTTACGTCTTTTGTTAATAATGTTCACCTCAGTCAAATTAAGATGCATAATGCTGTTTTGTCTTTCCACAATTAACTCTTATTTAGAATTTCCATTAGTTTGATTTGATTCTATAGAAAATGAGGTAATGGCGATACAGTATTCTTGTTATTAAATTACTTTAGGTTGTCACGTGCTTTTACGCATTGGCACCAATACTGCTCAAAGACACATAAAACAACAACAAGACAACCGATAGGGACAAATAAAACACAGATGCAGACACACAGTATTTGTTGATTTTGGTTAATAAAGATAAATAAATACCAATTAAAAAGAAATCGCTTTTATTCATATCATCATACAAATCTTAAATGTGTCATGAATATATTAGTTCAGTTAAAACTTAGACTAGAGAAAACAAATTCCAAACTCAATATATAAGAAAAGATATAAACTCTTAGTTATTTATTTTTAACAGTTCTTTAGTATAGAAAATCAACAAGGACGAACACAAAAATTGGCAATCATATTTTTGGCGACGTAAAAAAAAAGAAGTAAAAACCTGCCCTTTTTCAAATGACAACCCCATTTAGATACATATCCAGAAAAAAATGACAATACATATGCATATAATAATGTATTGTATTTTACAATAAGGTTGAACTGTATTTTATCATTGTAATGGCGATTGCATTTTCTGACATAACATACACCGCATCCTGCCTGGGAGTGAATGACATTGGATTTAAATAGAATGATATCAAAGGCTCGCAAACTATTCAGATTTCAGATGAGCTGTTGATCTAAACAAATGATGGCGGACACATTTTGGTCCCTAAAATGCTAAAATAGCAGTAGTAGTAGTGGTACAAGTATTAGTAGGAGTGGTAGTAGTAGTTGTAGTATCAATAGTAGTAGTAGTAGTAGTAGTAGCAGTAGTAGTAGTAGTAGTAGTAGTAGTAGTAATATTTAGCGGCGAAATAGCCGCTATTATTAGTAGTACTAGTGATGGTGGTAAAAGAAGCAGTAGTGGTAGAAGTAGTGGTACAATTAGTAGTAGTAGTTCTAGCAATATCAGTAGTAGAAGTAGTGGTAGTGAGCACTATTTTTTTCTTGGCCCTCGAAAATTTAAAAAATCGCAACCCTCCCCCACCCTCCCCCTTGAGCGCCAGGGGAGGGGGCCCATCTAAAAAAAAGGTAAAATGAACGTGTTTTTACACGTTTTTCCCAAGGGGAGAGGGCCCGGGCCTCCCCTGGATCCGCCACTGGTAGTAGTAGTAGTAGTAGTAGTAGTAGTAGTAGTAGTATTAGTAGTCATTGTAGTAGCAGAAGTAATAGAAGTAGAAGTGGTAGTGGTGGTGGTGGTGGTGGGGGGACATGGTGGACTGGATATAATAATGCTCCTTACTATTAAAGCTACTGATCTTTCACCTCCACCTCCTCCGCTTCTTTTCCCCCTCTTCATGCTGCTAGCTGCTATGACTGAAATGCTGTTGCAATTTGAAGGCTAACCTCATGTACCGTATAGTATTCAATACCATGAAACTTAAAGATCAAATTTGTATTCCATGGCACCTTACAGTTAGATTGGTTAACGGAACATCGCATTATGAAGGCACTATCGAATATAGTGCAAATGGAGAGACATGGAACACACTTTGTGGACAGCAAACGAATTTAAATGAAGTGAAGGTTGTCTGCAGACAGCTGGGCTTTCCCGGAGCCAACAGGTACATGGCGAGTTCTCCATTTGGAAGTGTGAGCTCGAAGCCAAAGATCAGTTTCAGCTGTATAGGAAGTAAGTTGCGGGTTGCGGGTCCATACTTAGGAGCAGGGCTCAAATTATTATTTTTTGTCCACGGGGGCTCTTCCCCCCCCAAAAAAGAGCCCCCGTGAGCCTTCTCACGGGGGCTCTTTTAGTACTGACAGGGGCTCTTTTTTTTTTACAAATTTCCATTGAATTGGTACCTATGATACTCCTCAATTATTTGCTATTTCATCATTATCATTTTAATCACCATTTTCCCTCTTACAAATTTACAAGCTACATAGCTGTTACTGACTTTCATCCCGTGATGACATTCTCTCGATTTCTTCCCGTTCTGCACATCATTTCCTCCTCATTATTCAGAGCAACCTTTACATTCTTTCTTTACTGAGCGATTCTGTTTTTGGTGCTTTTTTGTAAAGGCGCGGATCCACGGGCGATTCTAACGGCCCGGCCCCCCGTAGCCTCCCAAACCGGTAAAAAAAAAAGAAGGATAATAACGTAAATTTAACCTTAACAACCCCCCCCCCCTGACGTGACAGTAACATAAATGCGGCATCAAAATTTTTGTGCTTCTCTGACCGTTATTAAATGCCTAAAACCCCTGAGCTTTCGGGTCTCCACCTCCTGAACCCCCCACACCAATTTACGCTCACTACCCTCTACTTGTAAAGGCGCAGATCCACGGGCCGATTCTAACGGCCCGACCCCCCCCCCTAGCCTCCCAAACCGGTAAAAAAATAGGATAATAACGTAAATTTAACCTTAACAACTTCCCCCCCCCCCCTGACCTGGCAGTGACATAAATGCGTCATCAAAATATTTGTGCTTCTCTGACCGTTATTAAATGCCTAAAACCCCTGAGCTTCGGGTCTCCGCCCCCTGAACCACCACACCAATTTACGCTCACTACCCTCTACCTGATCGTAAATACTTTAGCCCCCCCTACTTTGATAATCAATTTGGCACAAAAGTCCTACGGGAGCTGTTTCAGTGACATACCGTACCGGCGTACCACACTATGACATATCTTCTTCTCCCCTTGCAAACGAGAAATAAAACAAGGTCATTAAAAAGGATTAAAGGACAAATAATGAATGTGATTCAAATTGATGCGAATCTTTGTTTGAATAAGCACTGCTATTCACCAGAATCTTCTTTGTAAAAACAACTTTTACAAATCTCAGCTATGCTTACTGAGTTGAGACGTTCCATTCAATTTAAAATTCTCATTAAAGAATACACTTCTGCTAATGTGAAAGTGATCTTACAACACAGTGGCAGAATTGCATGGCTGAGATTTTTAAAAGTCGTTTTTACAAAGAAGATTCTGGTGAAAAGCATTGCTTAATATTAAAAAAAAAATCCTTGCATCAATTTGAATCACAATGATCATTTTGTCCCATGATCCTTTTATTAAACAACCTTGTTTTCTTTTTTGTTTGCAGGGGGAGAAGAAGCTATGTCACAAATATCAGTTGTATTATGCGTATATACATATGATAACAGAACAAAATGTTGATTATCAGAATGTCATTTTGGAATACCTCTATACAAA